>OMLM01008620.1:4338-31993 GCA_900302695.1 Helostoma temminkii
AAGCACTTTGTCCAACAGATTTGTTACAGGACCATCAGTGCCTGTTGATGTGAATAACAAATTGAATTAGGGCAATGTGTTGTCAAAATTTACCCCAAACCACATGAATTGTAAAAAACTGTATACAACTACATAAAAAAAGAAAAAAAAAAAAAACCCATGTAAGACCCTTTTAAATCTTTGACCATACTGAGGAATCCTTTGAAAACTGACTTCACCTGAGGGGGAGAAGGCACAATCACCACGGTCCCCCGTCGGCGTGGAGAAACACACCCCATCGTTTTCGGGGTGATGCCCTCGTGCCCAGGTTACCGTAGCAACCTGGAGGAGATGGGGGAGAGAAACAAAGTGAGAAGCTGGACAAAGAACAGTTTTCCGGAGGAGACACCAAGTCATTTGTTCTGTCGTTTCATTTAGTAGAACAAATTTTGGGTCTCCCTTCCACCCACTTTTTGTTCACAAAAGGCCAAATGAAGCAATTCCCCAAATTTCTTTTTATTATAAGATTAGCTATATTAAAAAAATACGCATTGAGCTATGATTAAAGTGCCAGGTTAAGATTAAATAATGGCACACTTGTGCACCATCTCAAAGATAATCCATACATGGTTGAGCAACACAGAGTGAAGACAGGTTGATTTACATACCTAGTTTGCTGGATGTGGATATCCTAAAGAGATATTTCAGACTCCTATCACAATCGACCCCAGGTAATCAACAGGGTCCTGTTGTAGCCTACAAACAAACTGCTACGGCTATTTTGGCTGGGATAGCCTACTGGAATACGAGTAAGAAGTGAACACCTAAATATAGGAATAATCAAAGGTAAATATCAGAGCCCTCAGGTCCACATATGTATTGAAATAATTAAAGACATATGAAAAGTAATGTAAAACCACAAGTTTTAAACAACGTCAAACCCTACAGAGCCTACATGCATTGGCTGTGGGTAGACTACAACCATTCTGTAACCATTTCACCCACCTGAGTGTAAGGGGATAAACTGTGGGAAAGATGCCATGTAACTAAAGATCAACAAGAAGATATAAAACAACCTGTGGATAAACTTGAGGAAGCCTGGTTAAATAAGTAAAAACTAAGCTAAGTGGTATAACGTTTTATTTAAAATGAACATACATAAGCATTGTGTTTTTAACAGTAGGTTTTGTTCTCCAGACATGAAATTATACAATATACATAAGATATTGCTACAGGTAAATGGAAAATGAACAATATTTAGACTGAAACTATTACTTTGTGTGAGGAGTTTGGATACAGTGTGGGGAAGGAAACAAGGAAACTGGATCCTGCAGTATCACGTTCCGCCTTTGCTGGATTAAGTAAATGATTATTATACAAATTGAATTTGGTGAATGACATAGCTATGAAATCCAACACCACATAACATGCTTTTTGTGTCCTCATACATTGGAACCACACTAGGTTTACTCCAGAAAACAACTTCTTAAAAAAATTCAGAAATATTAAAGATAAACAAAACAATCCTACATCGAGTGAACGCAAAAAATAATAAATCTAAACGACAACTAACGTTACACGCTGTGGACGTGGGTACATAATAAAAAAAGGGATCGATGTTTTTTTTTTACTCTTCATTTTAATGTGTCCTAGATGAACGGCAAACCCCGCTGCTCGTTATTATCAGGTTTTCTGGGAAGTGACCTTCCTACCTGTTTGGGTTTTGAGGTCTTCGTTATGATTAGGGGGTGTCTCTGTGTCCGTATCTCTGCCATGGTTGGATTGCACGGCAGACGCCCCGAACATGAATTTTGAGTTTGGCCACCAAATCCTGGCTGGATGTAATTTATGGGAGGGGGATGGGGTGGTTGAACATCTGTTACGCAGTCTCACTTAATAGCCGCCGCCATAGCCCCCCCTCGGGTAGCCACCACCGCCGCCGCCACCGCCTCTGGCGTAGGGAGCAGCGCTCCTCTGACCACCGAAGGGCGGCCCTTTCATGGGGCCATAGCCAGATGAATGCTGGCCATAGCCGCTGCCGAATTCGTTGTAGTCGTTTCCACCACCGTAGCCACTTCCCTGGTCTCCGTAGCCACCCCCATAAGGTCCGCCGTACCCTCCATAGCCGCCACAGTTGTAGCCGCCGCCATTTCCGTAGTTGTAGTTTCCGCCGTAGTCTCTGCCGCCGTAGCCATTTTGATTCCCCCTCATGCCTCTACCCGGTCTGCCCCTCGGCGCCATACCGGTTCTGTTGGCCGCCTGCATCTCCTGCTTGGTCAGTGCTTTCTTCACTTCAACCTTGTGTCCATTGACGGTGTGGAACTTGACCACAACCGCCTTATCGGCCGCGTCGTGATCGGTGAAGTAAACAAAGCCGAAGCCTCTTTTCTTTCCGCTCTCCTTCTCCGAGATGACTTCGGACTTCTCCACCTCACCGTACTGAGAGAAATACTCGGTCAGATGGTTCTCTTCGATGTCGTCTTTCAGCCCACCCACGAAGATTTTCTTCACCTTTGCGAGAGCTTCTGGCTTGTTGGCGTCTTCCCTCGCCACGGCTCGCTTTACTTCGACCGCGTTGCCGTCGACGGTGTGCGGCCTAGCCGCCATTGCTGCGTCGGCCTCCTCCGGTGTGGAGTAGGTCACAAAGCCGAAGCAGCGCGACCGCTGCAGCTGCTTGTTCACGACCACAACGCAGTCGGTGAGCGTACCGTACTGCTCGAAATGCTTACGCAGGCCATCGTCGTCGGTGTCCACGTTCAGTCCACCGACGAAAAGTTTACAAAGCTGGTCGGACATTTTTTGATTAACAACGAAACGACAGTAACAAACTTGTCCAGCGATCAGCTTATCTAAGATGGCGGACCGAGAGGACCGCAGCTGAATTTATACAGGAGGCGTCGTGACGTCAGATTGTAACGCCTCTTCCGGTGCTGTAACGCTTTTCTCTCTTTTGTATCGAGAAAAAAAGAACAAAAGCCGAAATAATTAAAAATAAAATACACAAATAAATATAAGCTTTGTATTATAACGCGCAGTGTCACTGCAGGCTACAAGCTGGTGTGGCTGTTTTTGTGCCACGTATTAAAATACATCTTTCGCAACCAGCAGTTTCTATCATATACATGAGGATTTTATTTGGATTTTATTTTGGACATTACTTAATTTCTTATGGCGTAATCACACCCTGTAGATTTGTCTGCGTGTAAAACAAAATGAACCATAAATCAGAGTTTGAAAAAAATACCTTTTCTATACAATTCAGTTATACTGAATTGGGTCAATGGGCGCTTGAATGTTAACAATACCATAAATATTAAATGATTTAAAGTTGTATTGCATATGCTGATACCAGTATATCAGACCAAGGAAGTTAATCATGGTTTTGTGAAATAAGTATATACTATTTGCACATTAATAGATTAAATTAAATTAAATATCTGTTTGCTGAGTGTAGACCTCCAAATCACCACACTATAATCTTGTTAGTGGCAGATTCATTATGTTTGAAGCAAAACTTAAACAACTTAAAACTTTTCACTTTCATCTCACACAAATTCAAGGTTTAGTTTTACAGATTATGGAAAGAGGAAGAGCAAAGCCAGCTCTACTCCCTAGTTGTTTTATCCTATGTATTAGCATGAGAGTTAAAAATACACAGACCTCACTACCATATATTACCATTTGTAAGCTTTTCCCTGCCACACCCAACCCCCAGACACATGACTGACCGCTTCAAACCATGGAGATGTAGTTTCAGGTGAAAAAAAGTAACACTCGACTGCATTGCCATGTCAACAGAGAAGCAGTGGGTCATTTGCTCATGAAACAACCCCCTCACCTTTTCTACCAACACCATGTCTTTAAGTATACAGTTTGAAATCATAAATTCACACAAATCAGACAAATTTTATTTTGTGAGTAAACAAATAGAAGAAATGATTCACCACAAGACTGATGACTGTTTAACATAAAATTGCATTTTGCCTACTCTGTGTGGATGGTAAGTGTTTGCAATTTTAGAACCTACAGTGAAGACAACTTTCTTGGCTTTCAATTTCATTATGTTTTGTTCTGTTCACATTCCCAGCCATCTTCTGTAGAAAGTCACAAGAAATGAAGATGAGTAATTTTTCAGACGAATAAAAGCAATTTATCCATTAGTGTTTGCAAGAAAAGTAAGTATTGTGTTCAACCAACAGCCTTATTGAGGTTTATTTGTATGAATTAAATGAAACACTGTGGAGGTTGGTGTCATTTTATGCTACGTATAGAGTGCCGGTGCTGCTAACAGCTTCAACAGAGTACCACAGGAAAAAATATCTGCAAACTTCTTTGCTTTATTTTTGTACTGTTGAAAAAATACTCATGAAATCTAAACTATCTGGGTAATGCTGAATCACTATAGTCTTCCAAAGAGCTTGTCTTTAAAGGAATAAATCTCCTAAGAAATGTACTCGAGCTGGAAATGGCACACCACACAAAAAAGGAAGACAAATCTTCATTAAAAAAACTGATGGTTGATGTGAGAATATTGCATAAAGACAGCACTATGGTAATAAAACAGCGTAACTGATTTTACCAAGGCCAAGAACAGCTTCCTCAGAAATGATAACCCAGCTAACATGAGGATACTGTGGGCTGTTTTAGGTCAACAACACCCACTAAAAAGACTTGTTCAGTTAAAGCACACCAATCTTCGCAGAAGGTTTATCTTCATTGTCCTAACATGTCCCCAAACCCCTTAAATTTACACAAGGAAGATGCCTAATATTTACATTTGAAAGGAACCTACTGCAGCTCAAATCCTGGTTGCAATTTCACTGCAAAAAGTTTGTCATTTTAACATGTAGCCTCCAGTAATCCACCAACAACATTGCTAGAAGACAAAGAATGTCAGAAGTGTGCATCACCTACTGAGCTGCTGCCATATCACGCAGCCGTGTTTGTTTTTGAAAAAGAGCCCAATCTGCTTAATGGAGTGAATTAAAGCAGACCTACCACATGCTCTTTAATTAACAGAAGAACACCACTAGTGAAAGGAAAAAGTCAAAGTAACCTGAAGTTTTTATTTGTTGTAGTAAAATCAAAACATCTACCTAGCAGTTGTACACCTCATGGCCATTTATTCTAGCCTCTAATGTTAAGAGTGAAGGCCTGTAAGATAACGACGATGTTGATAGTCCATGTGCTTGAATGGATCAGCTCAAACAACGTATAGCCACATCTAAAACAGAGTCCCGAAGGAGAAGAACCCAGTTTCTGTGTGATAAAATGAGAGGGGGAAGGGGATTATATACTGGTAGGGGGGATAAAGGGCATGTTGGGCGTGTCTAAGGGGCACTGGATCACAGCTCCACGGGTGGCTCTCTGATGGACGATGGGCCATATTTGATCATGTTAACGCTCAGAACCGTCACCGGAGTGATCACATGATGTAGACCTTCTCAGCCTGAGAGAAGCTGAAGACTTCTTTGGTTCTGGGACACACAACTTTGTCATCTTGGCGGATAGACAGAAGAGACTGGAATAGACAAGAAGATGACACGTTAGAAACCATCACAGTTTTACCCAAGTTGTCTGATGATGCACTTTGAGCTGGACTGTACTCACATTGTAGCCATATACATAGCCATTAGGCAGCATCATAGGAGGGTTGTTTTCATTCATGACCTCCCCAGAGATCTTACACACTAGTCTGGAGTTGGCGCAGTGGGCCATGGGTAGTGGCTGGGCCAATTTGTTTAGAGATTTACTGCATACTGGGCAGTCTGGGTTCTTCGAGGAACCATCCTCCTTGTAGCACTGACTGGAATGAGCGTGGAGGTTAGGAAACACAACTGATGTATTTTAGATGTTATTACGGGCCTTGTGGCAAATAACAGGAGAAACAAGAGGGAGAAAAATGTTACAGGTGATGAAAACCTAAACAAATTTTAACTGAAGAGTGCACATACGACTGAGCTACAAGAGGCAGCGTATGGTAGGATACGGTGTCTTGATGGCAGACAGGCCAGCCTGAAGGGTGATGGTGAAGACAGAGTTGTTTCCCAGCTGGTGCAGTCTGTAGTTGTCATATCGGAACTGCTGGATCAGCATCTTCCAGCGAGCTGGATCCAAAAGATCCTGATGGAACAGACAGAGAAGAACAGAGCCTTTTACACCGACAGCCACATCGTTCCATACAGCAATTCAAGTACACAAAAATCTCTTTGAGCAGCAAAAAGCAGAATACTTCCGAAGACACAGGAGTTATGTGTTTTAATAACAGTTTGCAGCCTTTCCAAGTCCATAAAAGCAAATGTACTAAACATAATATACTGGCTGGGAGTTGTACAGCTGCGATACAGTTATGTTCAGAGAAGCATGGAAACCAGCAGTGTGACAGGTAGAACCTGATTAACAAAGTGTAGAATCCAAAACCGGTCTTAGATCAACTCGTGATATTTGTTTTTACAAAAACAGTGAATCGCTTTTTATTCTACATGAAATCGTCATTCCACCATGAGCCATGCCTTGTGGTGAATTACAGATACTACTTCACTTTCAAATTAAATTCATTATCAAATGTGATTAGATTAGATAACCAGTGATTAACAGCTTCCTAATCACCAAACACAGCTGAGGTGTTAGGAGCCTTTTCATTACATCTGCAAGTGTAATGCAAATTCATTACTTGTAAATACAATAAAAGCTCTGCTTAGCTCTGCTTCTGCCACACTGGAACAATAAGCTGGCAAGAATGTCACTCTTGTTGTGATGATTTTCTTTGCTTGTGGCTTTTGAAATAAACCATTGTTGTCATGATGCCACGATAGATGGTTTATTAGAGCTACAAAATTGTTAACACTTGTTTCCTAAGAATACATTTGTTTGGCACTAAGAGCTAGGACAAAGTCAATGTGAGTTTATGTGTAGGACCTTCAGTGCTTCTCTCCAGTGTGAATTGTTTTTGCTTGATTGTATGTGTGTGAAAGGGGTTTTAATAAGATATTAGGCATATCTGCAGGTAAAGGCTGTAGGTTTTACCTTGTATGGGGAGATGTGTGTATCTGAGGGAAAGGCTAGCATGCCCATCACCTGCCGAACCTCATCCAACTGTCCACCCTCTGCTTGGCTAAAGTGTTTCCTGGCATGTCTGACAGAGATGGAGACAAACGCAAGCACAAGATCAGTGGGTGATACACTGTATTAGTGTTTTACACTATGATTAAATGGAAATTGATAAGCCCAGTGTAAGGATTTAAGGTGAAACATCTTGTGTGTAACAGTCACAGGCATGTAATAACACAAAACAGCGTGCGTGTTGTGGTTCTGTGTCGATACCTGACCGCATCCATGCGTTTGTTTTGTCTGATGAGCTCAATGAACTCCTGGATTCTCAGACTGAACTCGAGACAGCTCTGCCAAAGAAACAGACAAAAGATGTCAGCAGGTTGAAACCACCAAAACTGTCGTCTACTCAGGATATACTACAGCATGGAGAGAACATGGAGTGGTCTCTCCATGCTGTAGTATATCCTGAGTAGACGACCACTTGGTTTTGAGCATCACACACACAAGCCGGGACCCGGGTCGGGTCTAAATTTGGTTCAGTCTAATTGGCTTGGACCACGTTGGTTTTCCAGTGGTCTGTTCAGGCGAAGACCTCTACAATGATCTTATATATAACCAGTAGATTTCAAACCCACCTTTCACTATTTTTAGTTTTGATACAAGACAAAAACAATTTTGAATATTGACCATCTGGCTCCAATATGCAACTGGCCAATGCCCTTACAGTCCCTAAACGCCACGTGTACAGGGAGGCAGGATGAGGGGAGCTGGTGACTGACCAGAATGTAAGGACGCACATGGACTGAACAAAGCGTTTGCCACTCACGTTCACCCTGAATGTGACCGAGGCTCGTCTTCACATTATTTAGTTGCAATGCTATCTGTTAAGTTTGCTGAAAATATGAGCATGTTCAACAAATGCTCTTTTAGACTGTAAAACACTTGCTGCCAGTGCAATAGGAACAAAACATCCAGAAATACTTAATTGTAAAATGTCTGAGCACATTAATTACCTTTTTTAACCAAGGGCATATTTTCAAGTATTTATCAGGTCATAACTTAAAGTGTTTTAATTCATTAGGGTAAATATTTGTCTTTTGGAAATGAGTTACCTTCATCTTGCGGAGACGAGACTTATTGTCATGGCACCAGGCTAGGCAAGTGGCCGTCTCCTGCCTCTCCAGAGACTCCTCCACCTCCTTTGCTGTGAGAAACATCTCAATGTTCACCAGATCCTAAAAAACACAAGCGAGTGGCTGTGTTAACAGAAGTAGAAGGTTTGGAAGAGACAAGTTAACACAATGACAGTTTCACTCTGATGTAGTGAAAAAGCAAATGAGACACTTCAGAAATAACTGGTAAACATGATGAATAAACTTTCAGTTTCAACTAGGAGGATTATACAAGTCACAACACACACAAAACACATGTGTATGAAATGAAACAAACAGTAACCAACTAGCTGTCCAAATGTTATTAGATTTAATGTTATTTTATATTATTACAACTACAAGTGAACTCTGAAGTCCTGTTACCTCTATACCGCTCTGTCTGGCCAGTTTCACAGCTGTGTTGTAGTAGCCGCAGCGAAGCAGATGCTCCACCATCATGCGGTCCATGCGTTTCTTCTTCCACAGGTTGACCGAGGCTGGCTGGTCGCTGCTGTGCTCCTTCAAGTGCTCGATGCGGCGCTTACACAACTTGGCACTCTCGTCTTCTGCTTGGATGGACTCGGCAGCCTTCGAAACACACACATTATTCACTCACATTATTCACAGATATATTCAGACATACGATCCGCTTGCTATATGCAATGCAGACATTTATAACACAGATTTATAAGGTGTCACAGCTATATAGAGCAACACACTTTTAATTAGTGCACTGCCAATTTGTGTGTGTTTTATTCAAAACTAAACAGCAAAGACATGTTTTTATCGAGCATGACCTCTCTGGGTCATTCTCATCATTTGAGGTTTTCATTCAAACCAGTTCTGGTCCAACACGTTTGGCAGGGAAAACAGCGTTGTCTGCAGTATAACTGAAATATAAGCATGTCCGTGCTCAGTTTGTATGTGACAAGTAACTGCTAGACAATATTTTGGCACAGAGGAAGAAAGGAACCACACAAGCCTGTTTTTAATTGTTTGTTTTTGTTGGTTTAAAAAAGGGTTGATGTAAAAACCAGCTTGTTTCGGCATCCCCCCCCCCTTGACAAACAATCCACAGAGGCCACAGTTATATCATTATAAAGAAACCACAGCCACAATAAGGTGTGTTGGCTTCACAGCCGTGTAATGCGACTGTTAACAGCTGGTTACAGCTGAAATGAGATCTTTGTACATCAGATACAGCGGAGTATTTGGATCCTAGGGCTAGGACGTGTTTGAGTTGTGTGTGGGTTTAGTTTTCCTAAGGCACCGTATTTCTTATCCAAGAAAAGTGCAAGTACACAGACCAGGGCCTGTGTTTAAATGTGTGTTTGCACCAGAGGTTGTAGTAGCTGTTTATTCAAGCAGTGTACTTAAGTACAATTTAGAGTTATCTGCACTTTACTGGAGTGTTTAAATTTCATGTTACTTTTACTCCACTACAAATCAGTAGGAAATATGGAACTTTCACACCACTGCATTTATTTTACAGCAGAAGTTACTAGTTACTTTTGCAGGTTTAGATTCTAAGTTAAACTAGCAAAATGCTGACATTTATGGATTCTGTTGAATTGTGTTCTATAGATGTAGCATCGGTCTGTCCATCTTAGAAGAGGGATCCCTCCTCTGTGTGCTTCCTGAGGCTTCTTCTGCTTTTTTTCCTTCCTTTCACAGCTGACATTTTATTAGTTAATTTTATGACATTCTTGTGTGTTTTCATTACATTTTATTTAATTGTTGCATGAAATTAAGTATATTATTGATAATACTGAGGTTTTGTGGGCTTTGTGCACATTAATGAGGATGGTTTTCAAATCGATAAATACAATCCTATAATGGGAGTCTTTAAAAACATTTTATCTCCACCCTTCCATAACTGCCACAATTTTACTTTGCAGCAATGTTAAACTCACTTTTTGTTGCACGATTGCTCCTATAATCTTTACTTTGTACTACTTAATCCTTCGCAAAATAGAAATGGCAAGCATCTCAAACAGAATAAGCAACATCTGCTCTGTGATGAGCTTTGTTTGAACAAAAAAAAAAAAAATTATCAACCGCATACAGTAGAGTCAGAGGTGACAGAGCTTAGGTCTTTCCATTTACCCACTCCTATTTCTCAACAGAAGGTGGTGGTAAAGTTCCTTTTCTTTCTCTTGCCATATTTAATTGGAGAACAGAATAATCTTTAAGTGAACATCGGTTTCAGTTAGTGGGTGTGTCACTGCGACACTGAAGTGGTTCTGATTGGACTTTTTCAGTTGTGGTTAATAATGGTGCCTCCTCCTGTGCATGCTCCCCCTTGGATACATATTAAAGACACTTAAAATAATTAGTTTTCACTGTGCTGCAGATGACATAATATGCAACTACTGTATACGTCTCGCTTTAAATTGCCACAAAAGGACAACTATTTTACATTCGGACTCTTTTCTCTGCTCTGGCATTTATTTTTCTTCCTTACCTTCCTTTTCAGGGCGCTGAGCTTCTCCACCACTCCATCCAACAACGACACCACGGAGTCAACCACAGGGAAGTTGCTCAGTGTCTTCTCCAGCTCTGCAACCACCATTGTCACGTGACTCGTCTCCCGGTCAATGTTCTTTTGAGCTGCTCTGAAACGCTTGTTCAGGGTCTCGTAGGGTACCTGCAACGACAGTGCCAGTGGATGTTCACCACAGTGTACTCAGCATTCAGGTCTGGCAGTGTCACGAGTGCAAACATTCAGCATAATGGTCCAATACCTCCATGTGATTCAGGTTGTAAAGGGGCTTTTAGATGTAGATAGATATTTTAAAAATCAGATAAAAATACCAAGCAGACATGGAAACTGTGTAGTGTGTAGTTGCTGGGATGAAGCTTGGAGAACTGAAATGGCAAACAGGATCCTTCGATTCAGATGTTTGACGAGGCCACAGAAGAGTTTCTTCACACTGATAAATGGTCTTTATGTTTTCGCTGGGAGATACAGTGAGCTGATTCTTCTCAGAATGTGTATGACCGCTGTGTGCGAGGGAAAAGTCTTTACAGTGTTCGCCACAGACATATTCAACTGATCAGTATTTTGACCAGCAGACATAGATTATGACACAGCATTTATTACTACACATAAAACGGTATGGGTTCATGAAAAGAAGCTACACAAACCGTGTAATGATGTAGAGAAAGACAAAGTAAAACATAAAGCTTATAAACTTATAAAACTTTAGTTTAGTAGTGTTGATAAATGTTGTGATTTGAACTACAGATCTATGTTAAACTGTAGCATTAGCATGCACAAATCGAACCTTCACTAAATATTCACAGTAAACAGCCCCTGTCTGCATCTTTCTTCTGCTGCTGTGACGCTTTCAGTTCCCCTTCTGGAATCAATATTGTTTAATCTTATCTAACGTTATCTACTGCCCCAGATTTAAAAGCTGGGTTTAACATATTGTTATGTAATAGATTACAGTAGTACTAAAAGAATGTAACTATTATGCTGAATTGTATGGTCAGATATTCTTTACCCAAGAATCTCTACCTGTTTTAGAAAAAACTACATCAACTTGTCAGGTATTTATTTTACTTAAATGTATTCAATTTACTTCATCACAAATAAATTTTCAAGAGCATCTAAAATAAATTTTCAGAAACTGTGTGCTGCTCGGGTTATCATATCGTGATAGTTCTCCCAAAGGTTCTGTTAAGTAGCAACTGGGCCTATTTCTTGGAGACGTTTCGCCTTTCTTCCATCCACATTTTGCCATTCCAAGATGTCTTCAAGAACCTAGAAACAAGACCAGTTGCTACTTTACAAAACTTTTGGGATTACCATGACCTGGATGACTGAGAACCTTAACAGACACTGTGATAGTTCCTCCTCAGTAATGTGATACTGTTGACAAAGTGGACTTAAAGAGAATCGGTAGATCCGGGGGTATTGCTGTGAAGGAAACATTTCATGCATTTTCTTATTTTGTAGCCATTTAAAATTTGACTTGTTTTTCATCACTACTTGTGTTTCCTTGTTTCTAAAGTTTGCTGACTTGACTTGCAGCCACGAAGATATTGTTGAATGGTAATATGTCATTTATATTGTCATCACAAAAACAATGTAAAATATTCTAATATAGTTTTATGCCTCAATTGTAAAACCCATAGCTGCTACTTGCTGGCATACATCATAACCATAAAACCCAGTAAGACTTCAAGATCCATTAAGATCTCTTGAGAACATGACTGACTGCTAAATCTTACATATGGTATCACTTTCTTCTGAATGATCTTGATTTGTTTGACAGTTAAAAGAAAGTTTCAGGCTGCTGTTATGGTGGCCAACATGGCACAGTGTGAGAGGGTGTCTTGCATGATTTGCTAGACGCTAAAATGCCCAGCCCTAATGCCAGACACTGCTCATTAATGGCAATCAAATTACTAATAACCATTTGACTTCTACTGACTAATAAGTTACATGTAGGATTACAATGATGATAGACTGTGATGGACCAGTATGTTCAGGATTCATCTCAACAACTAACAAGCCATTTGTTAGCCATTCACAAATATAACTTAGCAGGCATGCACAAAATATTTATTCTAATCTTAGTCTGATTTGACTGAATGTGCCCAGAAATATCCTCAAGGACATAACATCATTAATGCTGCACTTTACTGGTAACGCAGACAAGCAGCTCCATCACTGTGTGTCAAGCAACAGTGACAGATTATAATTGTGCTCAGTGTAACTCCACATGTAATCAACACGGGTCTCTCCCAGCTGTGGACCCCCATTTGAAGCCAATTATAACCCTGACTCCTGTCTTAAAATGGTGCCCATCATGCTCACTGCAGCATCCGGGCAGAGACAGACACATCCCCACACCAAACCGCCACCGTGCTCTCTCACAACCGCCTGAAACATTAAATGCCACGTCCATGTCCATCGTGACAACATCGCACACCACTAGTTCCCCACACACAAAAGCTGTCAATACATCGATACTCACGGGGGGAGCTTCTGCACGACGACGCCGAGGCGGCTAAGCGCAGGAAGCAGCCCCTCAGCTCAGCTCGTCTTTTAGCGGCGGTGTCGCAGTAACGTTACGGAGGGACGGTGTGTGTGTGCGGCGGCAGGCTGTGATTTCTCTCGCTGGCCATTTTGAAGCGCAAAGAGGCAGCGACGGTGTGACGAGTCTGCGCTAACACGCAGGACCGCTTCCCCTGTCATGACGGCGCAGCGTTACCGGCTCTCCCTCCAGTGATTTGGACCGAACCGTCTCCCAGCCAGCTACAATTTGCATGCTCCACGCTACGTGTCCGGTTGGCTGTTCGCAATTGGCGACGATAGAGACGGCTAATACCAGGTTTTGCCACAGCAAATAAGCTAGCAAGCCAATCACGTCGGGATGGCTTTTATGTGAAGCACAAAAGGACGAACAGCCATGTTATGTTCTGCCCTGTCTATGGTGTTTATTATACCACATCACCCTTCAGCTAGCATCGGCCACCAACCCGTCCAGGGTCCATCCCGGCGTTAGCTTCGCCTTTAACGGTGAATACGTCCACACACTCCGCGACGCGCCGCTAAACAAACAGCTTTATATATAAACGCTGTTAAAAGTTAAGTCACATGTGAAGTTACACTCTGAAAGGTGAATCCTGTCAAAAACAGGCTTTAACTTGAGCTAACAGCTCCGAGGCCCACAACAAATCCACCTGTGGTGAACATTAAGGTATCAGTCAGCCAGCTAGCGTTAGCTAGCTAACTGCCAGCTGGTGTTATTCACCCAAAAACTTCATGTTTGTTGTTGGTTCTGCAAACGCACGTAGTTTGTGGACGGTGATAGCTGGCTATGCTAACCCAGCTAGCGTTAGCCTCCCTGTCAAGCTCGCTCCCATCACCATTTAACACACCAAGAATTCCCATTTTCCAGACGCCATCAAACGCATCATGTGTTTCGACAACACGGTAATCAGTGCGCGTCCGTTTCGGCTTTCGTTTACCTTCAAGGTGGGATATTCTTGGACTTTAAGAGCCATGGACAGTTGAGATGTTGTCTCTTGCACCGCCATCTTGGTTTTGTGGTTTTCATGTGGTTGTTTGTGTTTTTTTTTTTTCCTATCACCTCAGAATGGCCTTAGTGCTCACTACCGCCCCCTGGCGAGACGGTGTCAGTGTAGGCTGCTGCATTTCAGTCATCATAGAGTTTCACGACCCAAAACTACAAATATTAGTTCATACAAAGCACATTAAACAGACCATTTTACCACTGTGCAATCTTACAGGATCAATCCAGGAGCTGTTCAGCTGTTTAGTGTCAGAATTCTGACTTTAAACTCCGAACTGATTATTTCTCACAAAAAACTTGACTTTAATGTCTGAATTCTGACTTTATTCTGAGTTTAAATAATTCTGATTAAAGTCAGAAGATTTTAGTCAGATTTCTGAGAAAAGACAAGATTCTGAGAAAAAAAAAATCCAGAGGTTAAAAGGGAAAATTCTGAGTTGGAATTCCAACATTTCAATCCTGAGGTGGAAAAATCTGAGAGTCAGAATCTAAATATTACAGAATATAATATAGTATAATTCTGATGAAAAATTAGAAGATTAGAAGAAAAAAGTAAGAATTGTAAAAGTCAGATTTCTAAGATGCGAGTCTCAGGAAATGTGACGCTCATTCAGCTGCAGACTGATTCCACCAAAAAGCACAACAGAACACTTCAGGCAGTCTTTTGTGCTCACTGCCATCAGACTGTACAATAAGATGCGTTCACCATCTCAAGAGTAACTCACTAATTCAAATTTTCATTTCCTTGCTTTATATTGTTCTGTAACAAGTGAATTTCCCCACTGGGGATCATTAAAGTCTCTTATCTTATGTCTTATAAATAAGACATAAACCTAAGATTAGAAGAAAAAAGCCAGAATTCTGAGTTTATTCTTTGAATTCAAATGTTCTTCAGTATAAATCACCTCCAATTATGAGCTCTTCATTAGTAGATGTAGTGTGCCCAGTTGTCATGAAACTGTACATGGTAAAGTGAGCTGACTACTACTACTACTACTACTACTACTACTACTACTACTACTACTACTCAGAAATATGCTTTTCTTATATTTTACTTCCATCAGAGTTAAGACGTGTGTGTGCAATTGTGATTTGTGGGGCCACATACACCTTAGATGTTAATCTCACAGTGGCATGGATCCTATAACTTCCAGCTCACACATAAAGAGAACAGACATAATGTTAAGTAAGAGACGAAAGTTTGAAAGTTAACAATATTTACATAAAAAAAACAGGATTGAATGAGAAAACACTGATTATATTTTAAAATTTTGAAACATTACGTGGGCTTTGTGGTGGGAAAAAATCGTGCAAAACACAATTTATTACTGAAAGCAGTGGGATTTTAAATTTTTTAGTGCAACACTTCCATTGTTCTGACCACGTCAACGATCTCACATCCACACTTCCTCATTATTGGAGAAACATTTAGAAAACCTACCTGCACTCGATCTTTCACTTCGCAAAACCATGTGGTTTACCCGCATGTACTGTAAAAATACTACTAAATGAAAGACTGCAGTACATAATGAGTAAAAAAATCATGTGTTCCTGTATTCATTAGGGTTGCAGTACACGGTTACCCACTTTACATTTAAACAGATTAAGATCAGATGCTTGTTATAGATCAAATAACAGGATGTTTCCAGCTGCTCGGATCATATTCTGAATATTTTTAGGGGTTCTGACTGTTGTTCAGACACAAAACGTAACTGAGGATGTTGTACTGGGCTCTGGGAAACTGTGTTTTTATACAAATTTTTTTAAGTTGTCCCTAATATTAAACGTGGTTTCACCCCAATGTTGGGCAATGGCTCACATTACCATAATACATATCACTACAGACAGCTGTGTCAGTAAAACCTTCATTACTAATTAATAAGTTACTCTTCATTACAAGTAACTAGAACATGTTAAAGTACACAATCCACATCAATCCTACCTACACCTGTTCCACACCATGACCACATTTCCTTCCCTGCGTGAGCACCCTCCCCCCAGCCACGATGAACATATTGCTATTGGCTGCCGTCCAGTGCAAGGCTGCTCTGATTGGCTGGCACAAACTCTAATCGCTCACAATTGGCCCATTATGTGCTGCATGCCCCACACCCTCACCCAGCTTTGGAACAAAGTGGACACACACACACAAACAGAGGAGGGTGATGCGAGGTTTGTGGCCCCGTATCGAGCGCTTCCTGTGTGTGGAAAAAAAATAAGAGTTTTTGTGATAGTAGCGGCTGTGCTGCAGTTTGGCTCTGCACCGTGTTTAGAAAACCGTGTGCCAAGCCAAACAAGAGGGAAATGACAGTGTGTGCTTACAGTATGAAGGCGTGTGCGACTGCAAATATTAAAATATGACTATTTGTTTTAGGTTGATGAGTTGGCAGAGAAATGAAATTTAAAGATGGATTATATCTGCAAAGAAGCTAATGGTCTTTAATTCTGAAGGACTGACACTAGAGTCTGGAGCAATTTTCAAAGTGCTTCTATCATTATGTTTTATCCTAAATAAGGCTTTTGTTAAACAATAAAGGTCAAAAGATTTGTTATAAAACCTCACCCTCATGTGAAAATGATCTTTATTTTTCAGAGAGCAGATTCAGAGTACGCTGGGTGTGTTGTGAACTCCTCATGACCGCCATCATGATCACACACGAAGAGAGATTTTTTTTTTATATTAGGAATGCAACAGGAAGTTCACTCCACAAACTAGACCCAGAGGAACCCAGATTTTCTATCAGTCGAGTGCCAAATAAGATTTTCTAAACGCTGCCGTAGCTGTTCTTTCTCTTTTTAAAGATGTTTTAGGCTGTTTTGTTCCTATAGAGAAGCAGTTTTAGAAGTTAGAAGGATATAAAGAGTATAAAGTGCAGCAATAAGGCTTTAAACAAGCTGATGTACAGTGGTGTGTCAGAGTTGACTGGTTCAAATAATTCTTATTAATCAATTACTTAATCAATTAAGTTATTTTTAAGCAAACATTATCTAGGACCAAATTCCGAAATGTGAGGATTTATTGTTTTTCTGTGTTTATATTATTTTATTCTCTTTTTTATTTGGTGATTTTGAAAATAGACTCTTTTAACATTTGAGGACATCATGTTGAGCTTTAAAAATTGGAGCTGGACATTATTTGGCGTTAATTTGTTGTACAGTGATATACAATGATAAATTAAAGTAAAAACATTTTACACCAACGACGCCAGCCAATGGTTTTTAAAATAGATTTAAACTGCTGGATTTGTAATAATTTCTCTTTAACCTTCAGACGTCCGGTTACACTTCATAGCTACCATTTAACATTCTGCGATGTTAATATTGCTGTTCACTGCTGTGCTGCTCTTCATCACTGTCATTCTGCTTCTCCTTGATGATACTTTTCTTTTGTGACCCTCCATTCTCTTCTCTTCTCTTGTCTTCTCTTGTCTTCTCTTCTCCTCCACCCTTCCTCTCGCTGTCTGATCTTCTTTTCCACCCCCCTGCTCCTCCCTTCTTTCCTCTGCCAGTTATCTCCTGTCACCTCCTCCCATCAGTCTTCCCCTTCTGGATGTGGGTTATATTCCTCATACCTCTTTCCTCCTGTGCTAGATTTGACTCAGTATTTGCTCCCTCCTCTGTAGTGTATTGTTCCGCTGTTCGGTGTCAGGATCTATAAATCCAATTGCTTCCTGCCTTTGTATATGTGGCTGCGTACGCACCTTTTCAGCTTGTATGATTGGTTACGTTGTGTTTCTAACTACAGGATATATCTCTAGCATGTCAACCCTTTGGAAAGACCTGGTTTTTGGGATTAATTGCTCATAACTTTTGGTTTGGAATAAGTGAACCCTAGATTTTAACCTCCTGTAGCAGCAGTAACTGTCATCCCGTAGCCTTGGGTTAAACATGCACAACACGCAACAGGAATTTCTTCCTCACAGAACTGCTTCAGACATACTCTTAGGATACTTAAGCTCACTTGAGGCGATTCCACAGCGTCTGTGTACTGGGTTAAGAGCTGGTGTGTGTAGTAGATTTACTTCGATGCTTAGGACAATGTCTTGACCAAAAATGTTAACCAGCTTTAGCGACTCTCACAAAATACACATGAATATCACTACTGAGTTTGCACACGTGAAATTGTTAACAGTGCAGTTAATTTAACACCCTGTAAGTCCTGTCGCTTCCTCCTGAGTTTCTGCTGTGACTCTTTAAGCCTTTCGTTGTTACTCAGGGTTACTTTTTTTATCTCTTACCAAATTCATGACTCTAATTAACTTCTGTTGTTATTTTGCCAGTGTCTTGAGCTTATTTCTCAATGCACAAGGTTATGTTTTTTTGCACTGGCAGGAATGTATCTTTATAAATTTGTGTCCATGTCTATGTATGTGTGTGATAGCTCTGGGTCCAGCTGGCTGTCAGTCTGGATAAGGCCAGTGGTTGGGAGGCGTTATTTGGGGCTGCTGCTCGCCCCGGCCTCCACGTGGTGGATCTGCTGAGAAGGATCTGAACCATTAGACACGCTGCAGTGACTACAGAGAGAAGAGAAGCAGTGGGAGGTGGGGAGGGTGGAGATGTATGGTGAGAACGCCTGAGATGGAAAAAGAGAGTGATAGAGATGTGGGAATTATAAGGGGCGGTGATGGAGTGCGAATAAGACTGAGGGAAAAGAAAACAGAAAGCAAGACAGGCAGATGAACCGGAGGTGGAGCAGGAGGTAAAAAGACAGAAGGAAGGTGAAGGTGGATGGAGAGGGAGAGTGGAGACAGGGTGAGAAGTAGACAGAAAAAAGCAGTGGGAGTGGTGCAAAAACAAGAGGAAAGGGTGTAACTGTCACAAAATACACATGAATATCACTACTCAGTTTGCACACATGAAACTGTGAACATTGCAATTAATTCAACACCCTGTAAGTCGTGTCACTCCCTCCTCTGTTCTCCTGTGAGCAGCAATAAATCTTCTTCTCCATCTCTCTCTCTTTTCCCGTAGCTAAAACAGTCCAGATATTGTCTCCCTGCACCGTCTCCTCTGTCCTTATTTAGAAGCACTGAATATGTTTCATGTTTCCTCTATCTCCGGGGGAATATTTGGCTCATGTGTGTAGGAGGTGGCTGAACTGAGGCTGCCATCAGCCTTGTCAACAAGATAAATGTGTCCATAGCGTCTCACACTGTTGACTCCCTAGTTGTCAGTTTGAATTTGGTGTGAGAACCAAAGCTAAGCCTGCACACCTAACCAGCGGCTTGTTACACATGAAGACAATCTCATATCAATATGATGGCAAGTACAGTGTTATATATTCACAGATATTGTGAATTTACGAATTAGTGGCTGACAAGTTCTGCAGTTTGGTCCTAAAAGGTCACAAAAGTCCTAAATCACATAGCAAAATGTTAAAGTAGCTGTTGCTATTTGAACGTTATTTGTGCTTTGTTGCCTAGTTATTATCCGAAATACTGACTCTTGCAGTGCGGAGGTGAAGAAAAGAGGAACAAGCCACCCTGTTTTTCAAATCTGACTTCATGGGACAGATTATTCTTCCTAGCTGCAAGTTCAAAAGAGGAATTCAAATCGATTTAAGTTTTAATACTTCAAATCTACTACTGCCGCAAACACAGATTTTAAATTCCCTCCTTTGCCATTGTTCAGTCCTGCTGTGTGAATTGTTATTAAGGCATGCATCTAGATAGGTTAACTATGACTTTACATTTCATGTAGATGTGAATGTGAATGTGAGTGTGAGTGGTTTTCTGTCTCTATGTATAGCCCTTCAACAGAGTGGTGTCTTGTCCAGCGTAAACGCCACCTGTCACCCAGTGTCAGCTGGGATCGGCTCCAGCGGTCTCGCATCCCTTAACTAGGTAAACAGCTAAGATGATGGATGGATGGGTCATTAAATGAACGCAGTGACTAGTGGTGTCAGTAGTAGAGCTGGTCTTTGCCTGCAGCAGTCACAAAACATGCCAAATTCAATTTTGTTTTTAGTCTTGATGTGTCCTTGCTGCCATTTGATTATGCAAAATTCCCATGAGAGCTCCATGACACAGCAGTAAGAGTGAGGTAAGAGACTGAAACGAGTCGAACAGCTGGAGGAGCAAAGATTTCAGAAAACACACAGCCAGAATTCCTATATTTGAACACACACACACACACACACACACACACACACACACACACACACACACACCAAGGTCTAAATAAACCACAAACAAGGACCATATTGTTCATTTTTCTGGGAACAATGAAAGTAATGTTTATTCTGTTTGCTCAACCTACTCAGAAATAAGAATAAAACGAGTTGTGGATGAAAAGCATGATGGGAAAGACGGGGAGGTTCGAACACCTCGCCCACTGTCTGTCTGTGACATTTACCATTGCCGGTGTTAAGCAGGTTAGGGCCTGCAGTTGCGAGTGTCTGAGGCTGCTTATGTCACCGTGGTTAAGTGTAAATACTTTTACTATTCCAGGAATAAAGTGATCAGAGAGAGTATGTAGGTGTCAATAAGACCAGAGCGGAAAAGTTTCACTCATCACAGTTATTATACTTGTGGCAATATATATTTGCAAAGTGAAAATATTCGATAAACTGTACAAAACAGACCCCTTAAGAGTCTTTTAGCACATCCTGATCAACAAAGCATCAATTAATCTGATTTAGATCCACAAGTAAATTAGACATCACACAAGTCTACCTCATAGTTTTTGGGATTATAAACAGCTAAAGAGGAAAATGTAAATTCAAATAAAAATGTAAAAATGCACCTGTTTTACCTGAAAACAAGGTCGAGTATCACTGAGGGATTATTTTATGGCCTTGTCATAAGAAGCTGAAATAATAAAGTATTTATCTGCAGGTGAATGTTTTAAATGAAGGACCACAGACTTAAACACATAAGAACTGTTTATAAGAACTACAGCCATGATTAACTTTGGTCCAGGAAAATCTTTAGCAGGGTTTGTCATCATTTATCAAAAGCAGATAGTTATTGCAGTGTCATAACATGGTGTTTCTCCTAACAAATAAGTTTTATAAGCTTTGTAATGGTTTTACTGGTATTAGAAAGAACAAGTCTTTCCTCTCTCACTGCAGCCGTGTAATTGCATAACTCCTCTTTCTTTTTTTTCCCTCCCTGTCGTCTTTCAGGAAACAAAAGATGAATTTTGGCCGGCGCTAGCTCCTCCCCATTCCTCACTCTCAAAAACACACACACACACACACTCTTTTTTTTTTGTATTTCTGCTCTCTCTCCACCCCCTGCCATCTCTTTTACACTCTCTTACCCTCTCGCTCCCATAAATACAGCAGTGCTTGCATGCGTGTGTGTGTGTGTGTGACGGAAAGACAGAGAGATTTGCTGTAATAGAAAGTGAGAAAGGGAGGGGAGGGAAGGAGGGAGGGGTAAGACAGATAGCGAGAGCGGGTGAGCAAAAGGGACGGAAGGGAGGGGAGAGAGAGAGAGAGAGAAAAGAGGGGGAGCACATGTGTATGCTTGTCACCAAGGGGCTGGGAGAAGGACTAAAGGAAGCGAGGTAGCTGGCCACAGCCGCCATATGCTGACTGGATTTCTGTTCATGTCTGCTGTGTGAAGACTGTAGGTTTCTGTTGTGTGCTGGCCGGCTGGGGAACGCACCATGGGAAGCTCACATCTCCTCAACAAAGGCATGCCTCTAGGTAAACAACTAGCACTCTGCTTTTATGCGGGGAACTGTGTGTGTATGTGTGTGTGTGCACGTCTGCCAATATTTGTGAACTCAGTGTACATTATTCTGCCTCCCACCCCCCCACTCCCTTCCCTCTCTTCCTCTCTCTCTCTTTTTCCGTCTCCTCCTTCCCTTCTTAATTCTCTCTATTATCTTTTTAATCGCTCAGCCTCTCTGTCGCTTCGGAAGAATGGTTAGCCTTTTCTGTGTAGCTCTGTGTGTGTGTGTGTGTGTGTGTGTGTGTGAGTGTGAGAAGAGGCAAATCACTGCTGTTGAAGGCTGCTTGAACACTTCCATTTGTGGCGACAGAAATAGATCTCTCTCTCCTTCGAGAGCTAGCAAGGACATGACACATATTTCCCTTTCATTGTGCTTATTTTACGAAGAGCGGGCGCCGTCACACACTACACAAATCGTTCAGATGCACACCCACACGTATAGGAACTTAACTGACAAGAGCACAGCCAGATCCACACACACAGGTGATTGATGCACCTCCTGATAGGGGATGGACTATTCCAGAAATTGAGATCAAGGTAGGGCTTCAAACGAATAAGAAAGGGAGGTGGTGGGTGAAGGTTTGGGTGTGGAGCGGGAGGAGGAGAAGGGTGTGAGGATAAATGATCATCCACCGTAAAGCTGAATTAGTGTATCTGTAGTCTCCTAAATCCGAGCTTGTGACGCCATTTCTCCCGAAAGGAACCAGAGATTGTAATCTGCGACGTCATCAGCGGGCTGCGGGCAGTGTCTCTTGATGACATCAAAGAGAGTAGAAGTTGCAGCTCTGATCTTTTTCCTTCTCCTCGTTTCGCTTTGGAGAAGATCCTTCCCATAGCCCCCGACAGCTCGACAACCCAAGGTCACAGAAATAACGACTGCGAATTACGATTCAGGGAGGTTTGCTTGCTCGCGTGCGCATCACTGCCGGTCAATGACTGTGACACTGATGTGATGACCGGATCTGTTTTAGCGCACAACAAAGATCATATTCAGGGAGGCAGGGGTCCTCTGATCCACAACTGATTATAAAGGTCTAGTTCAGTGGCATCATATTTTCCGGATTAAAGATTGTACACACAATAATGTGATTATGCTGAGTAGCTACAGACAGTTTCCCACCATGAGGGTCCTTGTTATGACACCTTGTTATGTCAAAGGATTAAATCAGGGAACCCGCTCGTGTTGTGACACGTTGGCAACTCAAGAAACGCACGACCTTCTGTCACTCGCACTATGAATCCACACATAGTTTTTGGAGATGTGCTGCACTAACAGCAACAGACAACATATACCAATGAGATAATTATTGCCTCAACACAGATATATTTTTTTTTTACTAAAAGCACAAGGTAAATGCTGCCCTTTTAGGCCGAATAGCTGTGTTAAATTTTTATTTTGAACTGCATGGCCCTCACAGTTCTGAATTAAAGACCCTGACTAGTGTAAGAGACACTGATGCAGGTATAAATGGCAGCACTTAGAAATCTATAAAACCTTGAAGTGCTCATCTAGACAGTGTGCTCGAACATCCATTGAACGATTAGTCTGCTAGAGTCTATAATGCTTATGAAAACATGCTTGAGTTAAAAAAAGGAAGCAACAGTGAAAAATGTAGTAGCTGCAACAGGAAGGAACTACATGGACATAGGTGGCTAAATACCAGCACCATCGCATACTGAAATAAATAACAGGAGTGTTGCAGTGTGGCAGTTACGGACACTACCGACCTGCCCAGTGTTTTTTGTTGTCTCGTTGTTGTTTTCTTTCTCTGCTTTCCATTTACCTCCACTGGCAAAGGCAGATGGCCACCCATCCTGAGCTTGGTTCTGCTGGAAGTTTGTTTTAAAGGCAGTTTTTCCTTTTCGCTGTTGTCCAGTGCTGCTCAAGGGGGATTTGTTGGGTTTTCTATATAATTCTATACAGTTGTATTGTTAAATTCTGTAAGTGTCTTGAGATGACTTCGGTTGTGATTTGTTGCTATATAAATTAAGTGAACTGACTTAACACCTGCAACTGAGACAACTCAGTCAGCAGTTAGCAGGGTGTCAAAGCCATTTATATAAACTGTCTGCAACAGAAGCTTCATTTATCAGGTGATTGTGATTTTTAAAAATGTTAAACTGAACTTAAATCTGAATAAGGTCGAACTACACTGTTCTCATAAAATACATTTTATCTGGGCAAACAAAAGTGCCTCCAGCTACATATTATAAGATAAGATAGTTCTCTAATGAACCAGTAACAATTAATAGTGGAATACTGACTCATAAGTCAACTCTAATAACTGGAATAAGGGAATGTGTGAAATGAAAACCATTTATTCCTTTTCCTCTTGAGAGAACCTTTTAATCTAAATACAATGAATGCCTCATAGCCTTAATAATCCATTAATGAGCCACATTTACTCCAGAGTACCCATACTGACCCCCGTCCAATTGAAACTTCAAAGTGACTGTGACTTTCTTCCGCATATTTACAGTTAATCCAATATAACAGGCAGAAACAATGAACCGATCCAGTTACAGCCTGTATTTAAATGCAGTAGCTCCAGTAGTGTGGGTATTCTTAATGTGAGATCTGCTTAAATCTCTGTTTCGGTGTAAAGCTGAAAATTGTGCTTTCAACCTCTGTTCACCTTCCATGTGCACGAGTTAAACTGCCTCAACAGTCTCTGAACCTAAATGCCAAACCTCCTTGTGTGTTTTGCTCCTGTTGTCTTAGTAATGGGAACAGAAAGCCGACAAACCTGAAATGGCTTGCGTGTGTGCGTCTGTTCACCATGTCTGTGTGTGAGAGACGGAGAAAGAGAAGGCCTCTATCATTTCTCTGTGTATTTATCATATCACTGCATATTAGTCATGTCAACCTGCCTGGATGGGTGTGCTGAGTATGCACCAGTGTTTCTGTGTTTGTGGCTGGGGCAGGATGTGTGTGTGTGTGTCTGCCTCCTCATCTTTCCTTCCTGGGTACTGAAGTGTGGACACGGAGAGATGGAGGGCAAAAAGGAAGAATAAAAGACGGCAGAAACGTTCATCTGTCTGAACGCTGTTTTTAAACACAGTGGAGACATAAAACACTTCTTTTCACATCAATATTGAAATTAATGGGACAGGGGAAAAAGAAATGGCAAGGGGGATTAATAAAGCTTGGGGATATGGGATTGAAATAAGAGATGGAGATCTGAATATGAAGCGAAAAGAAACGGAGGCATGGCGAGATCAACACTGAGGGGGAGAAAGACGGGGATATAGGAGCTTTTTAAACCACTGCATGTTGCTGCCTGCCACAAGAGCCGGTAACATTATAAATCAGCTGTGCTGTGGCGCAATGGTTGGTTTCGTAGGCGGCTCACTGATCACAGGTGCAGTCCAGAACGTTCTCTCTTCTCTTCTCTTCTCTTGTTGCAGAGGAACAATACAATCACTGTAGCTGAAACGTGGATGTGTTTGGATCTTACAGGAGTTCATTTTCAATTTAGTTGAAAAGGGACTGAAACAATGTTTGGCCTTATTCAGAACTGAAAAAATCACTGAACAGTTGCTCTTTGTGTGGGTGTATTTCTTATTTCGTATTTCGTATTTCATATTTCGTTTTGTGGGGATGTCTGCAGACTCTACTTTAATTAGACACCTTGATCTGAAAGGCCTTATATTCAATCTACAAACATGATTTATGAACTGGTTATTTTTTTAATTTGTTGATAGATTATTTGGTCTATAAAATGTAAGGAAAAGAGTAAAAATGACTATTAGACGGCTAAAGCAACTTCTAAAATCTATTATTAAAATCTTATTTTGCTGGAGATGTGCAAAATATGATTAAATTTGTAAACATGTATCAAAGAGAAAATGCTTGACAATTTGTTGGATAAATCATTTTCTTTTCTTTTTCTATTGATGATTAACACAAAACCTTTTGATGTATAAACTACACAAAGTGTGAAAATGGACTCTCAGTCGAGCAGACTTTCCAGTGCCCTGCTCATTTAAAATGCACAGAAATTGCTGATCCTTTACGGTTTCTCTGTTGACTGACAGTCTGAAAACACTGTCTCATGCCTCTGGGACAAAAATCCAGCTGCTCTTGTGAGCAGGACAGAGACAGTAAGATACGGACGGGCTGCAGGGCTTTCCCACTGGCTCCCAAGCTGCAGTCCCAGCAGTTACTGGCAGATGCTTTTTCCATCTGAAAGTCAGCTGAATGGTTTTAATGGTTTTACTGCAATTTTGGTCTGATTACAAATTTTCCAAGGGATGAAATTTTAATATCACTGAGTGTCCCAGCCCCCTGTTACTATGCAGATGCTTACTGTTTTTTGGGAATAATTATCACCAACAAAACTTCTTCCGTCTCTGATGTTGACTTTGCTGCAAATCACTACCACTGTATCGTCTTAAAATGTTCACCATGGACAGTAGTGAATCTCAACCGAAATGTATTTGCAAAGAAACAGAACTGGAGCTGTGGCCCTGTTGGCTG
Source organism: Helostoma temminkii (assembly GCA_900302695.1). NCBI lineage: Eukaryota > Metazoa > Chordata > Actinopteri > Anabantiformes > Helostomatidae > Helostoma > Helostoma temminkii. The sequence goes on from OMLM01008620.1 coordinate 30,734, forward strand.
TGAAGAGGCCTGTTTGCTCAGTGAAAGCTCCCAGCAGTCACCCAACCCTGCGGCTACAGGGGGTGCAGAGAGAGAGAGAGAAAGAGTGAGTGTATATTAGCGTACGAACTGAATATAATGAGATAGGGAGAGTAGAGACGGGAGACAGTTTAGGAACTGAGCAGAGTGAGAGGAAAGTCTGGGCAATTATTTAACATAATGAAGAATCTAATGAGCGTTTAATGTGACGGGAAAACGAGAAAATACATTAAATAAAATAGACCGAGCGATAATGGCTGTTTCGATTTAGGAATTCAAATGCAGTGGATTCATATTTACACTGTCAAGCTTAGATCTGTGTGTGTGTGTGTGTGTGTGTGTGTGTGTGTGTGTGTGAGGGAGAAGGGATGAGTTCTTTATCATGTAGTATAGTACTACTCAGCAGTCAGTATTTCTGGTCCCCCCCAAGGTCATGCATGGTGCTGGTATGAGAACTATTTCCTCCCACGTTGACCAAGCGTGAGCAGAAGCAATGTCTGGAATCTCTGTTATTTTCCAGAAACCACTCTGCCCCACAACCGTCTAAACTGGGCAGATTTTAGTATTTAGTAAGAGCAGCATGTCACACTTTGTTCCAAGGTGCTTTAGCTCAAATAAAACATCATTAAGACATGTTTACAGGGTGGAATACACGCTTGCTCTCTATGATTATATCTGAGATACAACCAAGGCTGTGTTGAAGCCTGAGAATACTTTTTACTCTTGTTGAATTCCAATTTCTTAGCTGCGCACCATTGATTTGGTATTGATGTTTAAGTGCAATGGCTTCCAGGCAAATCCTATTACAGAAAGCTAATGTTTTACTAGGCCACATAAGGCATTGTGGGCAGGATACAAGCTTCACCTTATGGCTCTGCTTCATCAGATCAAGTTTCATGCTGTAAATAAGACGACGATACAGGAATTAAGTGGTGTGTTGTGTGAGTTGTGTCCTGAACTACCATCGTTTCAGTGCAGCGTTTGGGTGCAACAGTGCAGCAACAGTGTGTTATTCTTTTTCCAACTAAAAGCACAAAGGATGAAGTTGAGGTTCAATGGACACAACATGCTGAAAGCTTTATGCATTTACATTGATGCATAATTTGCAAACATTTTAGTACAGCAGGTATAAAAAAAGTTGCTGGCATTGAGCAATTTTTAAGTTCCTGATTTTATTCTTTTTTTAAACCAAACTAATTCTCCGGGTACAGTACTGTAGTCCTGTGTACACCCCCACCCCCC
>OMLM01008620.1:32013-44258 GCA_900302695.1 Helostoma temminkii
CCACCCCCCCCACACACACATAGTTGCTGTGATACATGCAGGAGGAAGTGTCTGCATGCCAGTTTAAAATAGTATATTATTTAGAAAAAAAAATTACTCTAAAGATATCAAATAAAATCTAAACACTGCTCTAACACATTCCTTATTTCTATTCTGTGAATCTAGACTCTTTGATATTAGTTCAACTTAAACTGCAGCATAATGAAACATGAAACAGTAATTCATGTACACATTATTTCCCCACGCATGCACACCAGCTCCACTGAGAAAACCACTGGAAAATCACCACAGTTTGCAACTAAAGAAGTATTTTTTCAGTATTTACTTTCTACAACAACTACAACTGAGAAAGAGGAAGATCATCCATGTGCATTTTCTCAGGGAAGTGTACTGCGTGCTTCTTTTTCAGGGCCCCTTCTGCTTATTTAAATTATTCACACAGTTATTCAGTCCTGGGAGCTGCCCAAAGCAACACGGTCCTCACCTTTTAGTCACTGAGCACAGCACGGTCAAACAAAAACAGCAGCAACTGGCCAGATGTGGCGTGGCAATGATCAACGCATTTCCAGTGCAGCACCAATTATTTTTATTAACTGTAAAAAAGCAAAAGTATTGATCTAAGCCCTACAAAATCAAAGACCAGCAACCTTCTGCTTCACTATTTTACACAAATGCAATGGTCACGCATAAAGAAAAGAATGGCAGATGAGCTCATTCTGCCTGTTTGGGGGTTTAGTCATTCCAAGCTTTGTTATTAGCATGTTAAATTCTGTGAAGTGCGATCTCAGTAAATTAATCACAAATACACAGTACCTTTAAAGATTTTACAAAACTGCAAGCTTTATGGCAAATTGCTCCTATTTGTCACTGCTGCTGACAGCTTTACTAACTAATTTGCAGCACTGGCGCTGCTAAACTTCTTCCCACAAGTCTGATTCTCAGGGATTCTTGGCATTCTGAATATTGTAGAGACTGTAGATGCTTATTTGAAACTACTAACTTAATGATTTTAGTTGCTTTCTCATGCCGTTAGCCTATACCACTGGAAAGCAGGCTCCATCTGGAAGCCTGAAAAGCAAAAAAAGTTATAGGAAGAATATTTTGACTGCAATGACAGAAGCTGTTTGAGATGCCAGTCTGCTGCATCTGCAGCTGAGATGGAGAAAGTCAGAGATGAGTGATGGGTACAGTCAGCATCAGCAGAAACAGGCATAACTCTGCTGTGTTTTTAAGAGGGATGTCAAACATTTCCCTGTCAAAGGAATCCAATTACATATACTATCTTATATATTCGTCTGAATCTGCATCTGTCCGTCCATGTCTGTCAATTATCCAAAATCATTAACCCTTCAGTTAGTGTGGAGCTGCAGAGACATCCAAGAAGATTGCAATGAGATGGAATAGTAAGGAAAGCTCCAATAACCACTGCTCTGCACTGTTAAACCTGAACAAAGGGGCTGCTAGTGGGGCTTACCTGCCCTGTTCAATGTCTCCTGCAAGGTCTGACAGCACTTTCGGGGAAATAGGTGAATGTGAAGATATGATTTAATAAAACATCCAGTGGCATGGTTGCAGGAAACGGGTCACTTATTGACAGATTTCAGTTTCTGGTGGTTTCTCATGACAGATTTTACTCCCTCAACTGTGTATGATCCTGATGGTATACAAGCTATGAGATAACATAATAACGTAACATTTTCTAATGCAATTAACACAACATTTCAACCATATTATGCTAGTTTGTACACAACAGAGATGTAAGCTGCATGCTCATTGTTTTCTGATCAAGGCCTCTTCATTCTTTCTCTCCCAAGAGTCACTCTCAGTGGTCCACAGAGGTGAGCACTTGCATATTAAATGTAAAATTTAAACATATTTACCTTGAATATGCTTCAGTTAAAACAACAACATGCTCTTAATTATCACGGTGTTCTTGAATAACATTTTTAATACTACAGGGATATTCTGAATTCTACCTCCATGTTCCAAATTATTGCCTTTGTCAAACAGGCAGGAATACAATAGGTCAATGATAATTAAGTAAAAACAAAAGCTGCAATAACTAATATTTTACACATTGGGGCAAAACGTGTTGTCTTTCAGTTGTTCTAGTTCATTTCATGTTTCTGGGTTGAACACAAATGCAAGTTGTCATTTAAAAAGGGAGTGTAGGAGAAAGTCACAGAGAACCCGCTGCAGCCACACGGAGCTAGAAAATGCACCTAAGACTGATGTTCTTTTGCCCAGAGAGACAGAACAAACAGAACTAGCTGCAGACTGGTTGTGGTAAGGCAGGTGTACAGTCTTATAAGAGCGACGGCTCTTGAGTTTATTTTGGTTCTGAGAAATCCTCTGAAATTGATAAAATGTTTGACAAATAGAAATGTTTACCTATAAAATATCCAACAACATTTAGTCCATCACAAGCTGGAAATTATAGCTGATTACATGTAGCGAAGAGGCTTCCTCTGACGAAGACACGTTTCTGCATTGCCACCTTTGACCACACATGTGACCTTTATTTTCCTTTTCTTTTCTGTTTTGTGCAGGGATCAGGCCACCCATCATGAACGGGCCCATGCACCCGCGCCCCCTGGTGGCGCTGCTGGACGGGCGTGACTGCACTGTGGAGATGCCCATCCTTAAAGATGTAGCAACGGTGGCCTTCTGTGACGCTCAGTCCACGCAGGAGATTCATGAGAAGGTAGAGCACGGAACTAGATTATGCATAAACTTAATGGAGTCCTGTGTTGATCTGGGAATGTTAATATTCCACTGTGGGATGTAAAATTACCAAGTGTCGTTGCGTCTCTACTTAATTCTCTCAGGTGTATTTTTGGATGTGTTTGGCTGACAGTGAGCATGAAACACAGATGTGGTGGATGAGCACCACTTCAGTAACTGTAAAACAAAACATGGTACCAAGCAGAAAATTAAACTTCAGGCTTAAAAACACCCTTTGAGAAATGTTACACGCCTTTCTATTATACATGTAATCATGTATTATAGATATCATGAATTGGACTACAACATGTGCCACTTGGTGAAAAGAAGTACAAATGTGCCAAAGCCACCATCGTTGACAATTATAATTTACACATAAAATTCTATTCTTATAAAAAAAACTGTAGCCTAGTCCTTTAAAAGGAGACATACAATTTATTTTTATCTAATCTTTGCATTAACGAATTGCTTTACTAATGCATATAAAAATAGCTAATTAAGGCTTTTTGAATAATCGACTATTAAATAAAAATAAAGCTGGACGCTCCCACAAAACCAGGAGATTTTCCCTAACGCGTTCTACCATTTAGCCATAACATTTGCTAAATGCAGCTTCAGCACCTGAGATATCATCAGAGGATGATGACAGGAAGTTGTTAAAACAACAACGTCTGGATGTGAAGAAGAAGAGAAAATCAAAGGTGAAGGGAAGTTAAAGAAAAACAGGAAACTGGAGTACAAAGAACGCGTAAAATGTGGGTCAGGCTCAGATCTCGCCACAGCCACTGTGGACTGTAAATGGGTTTGTATGTCTGGCAGGGTTGCATCTCGTTCTGGGTGTCTGCCAGGCACACTCTCTCTGTGAGCGCGCTCAGTAGGCCACAGCGTGTGAGAAACAGATGGCTCTCCCTCGTTCGCCATCTATCTCTTGCTCCCTCTTGCTCTCTAGTAAGCAGCCACCTCATTGTGTAATTAAAAGGCCTTTTTTATTTTAATTGAGGCGCATGTCATTTTCATCTTCTCTCTCACACACAAAGGAAACGGCTGGCAACGTTACAAAAAGATTAACTGGGAACCAATTAAAAGGTGACGGCTGATGCCGGACTGGTTTCCTCACAAAGCCATATCTTCCTCTTCTATTTGGTGATGACGCTTTCGGCTCTCGAGTCACAATATTTAATTGTAAAAATAAAAGAAATTAAGCCGTTTTCATCTGAATTGAATGAGACTCTTTCGGAGACAGAAATATTCAAAAGCAGGATGATAAACTTTACATAAATACAACTGTGAAGCCAGAGAACTGCAGCTGTTCCATAGAACCACGCTTGACTTGTGCTGACACCAACGCAAACACATGCTGACAACTTGACCTTTACTCGTACAGTATAACTGTGTACGTTAATGGAACAGACACACTCACTAGTGCAGTCACCCGTTTTATTTTTGAGTATGTGCTGACGGGTTTTTAATTAAGGCTATATACAGTTTTATGTTTCAGATAAATACACACTGACGGATGTTTATATCTCTATCATTTCTCTAACAGTGTGCGCCATATTGTGTGTGTTCAGGTGCTGAATGAAGCCGTAGGAGCTCTCATGTACCACACCATCACCCTAATGAGAGAAGACCTAGAGAAGTTTAAAGCGCTACGCATCATCGTCCGCATCGGCAGTGGCTACGACAACATTGACATCAAATCTGCAGGAGAACTGGGTGAGAACACACGCGAGAAGAAGAGTGTGTACTAGCAACACTGTGCTGCCAAACTCTTACGTCAACGTCTCTACCAGCTAATGTTGATTACATAAAAAAGAAAAACCATCACTTTCAAAGACTGTAGCTGCTGCAGGGACAATTTTGTGGTAAAGAGAACAACTCTAGCGTTTAAATTATCAACCGAAAACATGCATTTCTACATTTTTGGTTCAAGTTTGTTGCCAGACAATTATTGTTTGATCCATATTAACAAATATATTTTGTAATTAATACTCTATTTCTGGTGACCAATAGAATATTAATAATTGTAATTAATGTTATACATCTATTGTTATAATTTCCTATGTAAACAGGGACCGTAATTCTAGGTAGTTGAGAACCAAAGGTTCCTTTTCTGTCATAGTTTTATCCTAAACAAAGCATAATTATTTTCACTCAATTTCCAATATTGTTTATATTGTTTATATTCATACAATAGCTTCGCAGAAATACACTTTCTTGTATGTAACGCCTTATAATTGGCATTATAAGTTGACAAACTCTCCTCCTTAGTTGATCAAACGGCCAGATCGATGGCCTTTTCTTTTAATCAGAACTTTGTATTTCTATCTCGGTCTTATTTTTTTATGCTCCCACATGGCACCTGTCTCACTACTGTTAGAACTGATTTATTCTGTTGGTTTTAGTTTCTAATCCTGTTTAGCAAAGTGCTGCATATTTTTAAACTTTCCCAGCCTCCACTTGGTTCTTGTATTAGTATAAAAAAGGTGAGCTAAAAGAACTAATTTCTTTTTTGCAACATGCAAAGCATTACTAATGTCTCCTATCTTCTTCCACCACAAGGCTCTGCCATTTGAAAGTTGTAGGTACTGTTTGTAGAGAAAGCTGCTGACACAACACTTTCAGCCTGCACTTCACTGGCTGACGCTTTCAAAAGCTTCATCTCCCTCTTCAAATGGCACAAAAAGCTAATACTAATCCTTTTCTGCTCTCTACCCCAACAGGCATAGCTGTATGTAATATGCCAGCAGCCTCAGTGGAGGAGACAGCAGACTCCACTCTGTGTCACATCCTCACCTTGTACCGACGCACCACCTGGCTGCACCAGGTTTGTAGCCTCATGGCTGATAAAAGCAAATGAGTCGGATTTGAATGAACTAATTCTAAATGTATTTCTCAGAGGTGTATGTTCAGCTATCACAATTCTAGTTTCGAAAATTACTAATAACTGTCCACTGACAAATCAGCAAAATGAAAACGTTTCATTTTCTTTAGAATGTCGCTGTATTTGAAAGACGTTGATGTAAGATGTAGAAGGTACAGTAAATGATTTGTTCTTCAAATCAGTTATTAGTAATAACCATTATTTATGATCATCACATGTGCAGTCATGTGCAATTTTAGTGCCCCCTCTTTTCATTCTGTTTGTGTTTTCCTTTTTTTTATTATGTAAAAACATATTAAGAATCAGCCGAATGCAGGGGGTTTTAGTAATAGGCAAATTCAACCTGACGTTTTTCACACTGCTACTAAAGAAGCCAAAAAGAGAAAAGCATGTGGGCAATACAAATACAAATTTTAGAGGGTAAATTGCAGCCAAGTGCTGCTAATCATCCACTCTTGATTAACTGATCATCACCAGGTGTGCAGACGTCTATAAAAGTTTTTGCAGTTTGTTGGTCTGGAGCACTCAGATCAGACCCAAGAGCTACACCTCAGAGTCTACAGGCCATGGCAGCATAATTAGAAAAAGACTTAACAGGTACAGTTTGTTTGGAAGAGTTGCCAGGAGCACAATTTAGGCACAACTTGAGCAACAAGACCTCTGGAACACTGTCTGGAATGACTCAGAGTCGTTTGGCCTTAATGCCCAGGACCATGTGTGGTAAAAACCAAACACAGTGTTTCAGCAGAAACATCTTATTCCCATAATCAAGCAGTGCAGCTACAGGACCTGGGTACCTTGCAATCACTGAGTCTCTATACCAGAGTATACTAGGGCAAATCTGAGTCCATCTGCCCAACAGGTAACGCTTCATTAAAATTGTGTCAGACAACAAGACAAAGATCCGAAGCACATCATGGCTCTTAAGAACCTTAAGAGTGCTGCAAATAAGTAAATGCCCCAAAACCTCAATGAACAATGTTTAAAGAGGAATGGGTCAACACACAATGATGTAAGAGGCTGATTAAGTCATACAATAAGTAATTACTGCTAAAGCTGGATGTACAAGCTGTTGAATCATGGGGGTACTTAGTATTGCCCAAGTTTTTTTTTTTCCTTTTGGCTTTATTCTTTCTTTTGAAGATTCACAACGATCATATGATTTTAATTATGTTTTTACACCCAAAGGCACACAAAAACAGAATTAAATAGGGGACACTAACTTTTGTACCTAACATACAGTGCCTTGCAAAAGTTTCCATACCCCTTGGACTTTTCCACATTTTGTCATGTTACAACCACAAACTTAAATGTATTTTATTGGGATTTTGTGTGATAGGCCAACACAAATTGTTGCACAATTGTGAAGTGGAAGAAAGTTAAACATCATGTTCAAGATTTTTTCTTTTTTACAAATATCTAAAAAGTGTGGCATGCAAGAGGCCAGTATTCAGCCCAGTGCAACCAACTGCCTTCACAAGTCACCTAATTAGTAAATAAAGTCCACCTGTGTGCACTTTAATCTCAGTATAAATACAGTTGTTCTGGCCTCAGAGAACATTAATGAACAAACAGCATCATGAAGACTAAGGAACACACCAGACAGGTCAGGGATAAGGTTGTGGAAAAGTTTAAAGCAGGGTTAGGTTGTAAAAACATGGCCCAAACTTTGAATGTCTCATGGAGCACTGTTCAATCCATCATTCAAAAATGGAAAGTGTAGGGCACAAACATACCAAGACATGACCATCGACCGAGAATGACAAGCCGGGCAAGGAGACCATTAATTAGAGCAGCCAAGAGGCCAAGGTAACTCTGGAGGAGCTGAAGAGATCCGTAGCTCAGGTGGGACAGTGGCAAAAAGAACCCCATTATTGAAGCATTGTATTGTATTGAAGTAATAAGAAGTCCTGTTTGAAGTTTGCCACAAGTCATGTAGGGGACAAGGCAAACGTGAAAGAAGGTGCTGAGACCAAAATGTAACTTTTTGGTCCACACGCAAAACGCTATGTGTGGTGGAAACCTAACACTGCACATCAACCTAAACACACCATCCCCACTGTGAAATACGATGGTGGCAGCATAATGCTATGGAGAAGCTGTTCTTCAGCAGGCACAGGGAAACTGGTCAGAGTTGATGGGAAGATGGATGGAGCTAAACACTGGAAGAAAACCGTTTAGAGGCTGCAAAAGACTTGGACTGGACCGGAGGAACAGCAGAACAACGACCCTAAACACACAGCTACAGTGGATTGGTTTAGATCAAAACATATTCATGTGTTAGAATGGCCCAGTCAAAGTCCAGACCTCAATCCTACTGAGAATCTGTGGCAAGACTTGAAAAAGACACTCTCCATCCAATCTGACTGAACTAGACTGTTGGTCTAGCACATCCCAATAAAATATATCTGTAAAAAAAAATCTTGAACATGATGTTTTACTTTCTTCCACTTCACAATTGTGCAACAATTTGTGTTGGCCTATCACACAAAATCCCAATAAAATACATTTAAGTTTGTGGAAAAGTTAAAGGGGTATGAATACTTTTGCAAGGCACTCTGGATAAACTGGTCATTAAGTGCTCTTGTGTAACACAATACACCTGGATCATGTGAGGTATGCAGGTTTGTGTCATATTTACATACACTAATGCATTCTTATCATGCCAGGCTCTCCGGGAGGGCACACGGGTTCAGAGCGTGGAGCAGATCCGGGAGGTGGCGTCAGGAGCTGCAAGGATCAGAGGAGAGACTCTTGGACTCATAGGGCTTGGTGAGTAATGCTACACTTCATTTAGCTAGATTTATGGTCCACAGTTCGGTTGGGTAGTCAGACCGATCCAGTGCAGGTTGCTGCTGAGGCAAACATGTCTTTCATTTTCATGTTGGGAAGTTTTGTCCTTAGCTCAGCTAAACTAGCTTCCCAAGGAGGTACTGCCAATAAAATATAAGCGGATTAAAACAGAAGCAGAATGTAAATCTCTTCCATGTACAGTCTGATCTTTTTCCACTAATGTAGTTCAATACAATTCAATTTTATTTGTATAGCCACAAATCACAACAAAAGTCATCTCAAGGCACTTTACAATGTAAGGTTTAGACCTTACAATACCACAAAACAATAAGGAAAACCCAACAAATATATAGTATATATATTATAGCCATTGTATAGCCAGTGCATACAACTATTATTTTTTTAAGTTTCTTTTGAAAGTGCATTCATGTGTGTGCGTGTGTGTGCATATAATATGTGTTTTTGCCGCCATGACTATGTGTACTCGTGTGTTTCTAGGTCGGGTGGGCCAGGCTGTAGCCCTGCGAGCCAAGGCCTTTGGCTTCAATGTGATTTTCTATGACCCTTATTTGGCTGACGGTGTAGAAAGATCCCTGGGACTACAAAGGGTCACCACACTGCAGGTAACACACTATCAACAAACATTTAATACCGTGAAATATGTAGACATTAACAGGTTCACACACTTTGTTTCCTGTACTATTTAAAATCTGTCATTATAAATCAGACCAACATGGACAGTAGAGGACTACAGTAAATGTGAACACCAGCAGGTTTTGTTTTTAGTCTCACACTGGTTTCAAAGAAGGCTACTGACAGTCTCATCAAGCTGCTCTGCACGTACTGTCTGTATCAGCACAGAACGTCATCTCTGTACCATCTTCCACTTTTTAACCTGTAAGAACACAGCACTCACACTTGAGTGGAAAATAACATTTTTTCCTTTCGTCTCTACTAACAAAACACTTTCTCCATCATGCCAAATGAGTATTTACCTAAAGTAAAGCGAGCTGCAGTGTGAGATATAAAAAGAAGATTGGGATGTGTTGTCTCTCTTCTTCCTCAGGACCTGCTCTTCCACTCAGACTGTGTGTCTCTGCACTGCAGCTTGAACGAACACAACCACCACCTGATCAACGACTTCACCATCAAACAGGTAGAGAGACAAGAGCCTGCACACATGCACATCAACTACTGCATCCTATGGCCATACATGTTAAAGAAAGACGACCACACCACCAGATGAACTGATACACTCAAGATATTAGCATTATCTGTGACGCCTCATCATCACAGAGGATTTAAACTCTATAAAATGACAATTATTTTACTGTTTACTCTGTGTTTTAATGAATTATGAAACAATCACGGTGGTCAGGTTTCTGCGCTTAAAGAAGTAACTGCATTTTATATTTTATTATTATATTTTATTTCCTACAATGTGTAGGATAAAGGCCACAAACTAACACGGACAAAAAAATAATACATAAATCAATAAATCTGCTGGGAACGCAATTTAAATTAATTCCCCTCAGTTCTTAAGCTACTCTAATGTTATTTCTTCAGATTGTTTTCTTATTCCTTAAATTAAATCAAAAAGAAGCATTGGAGGCACAAATACAGTTAAAGTATCTGGACAATGTTGTTATAATTTATTGGCAGTACATCCTTGAAAAGCTTAATGAAATGGAGGTACTCTATTAAAAATGGCTGTAATTTCTAAACGGTAAATGTAAATTGTTTTCCTCATTAGATTTATTCATATCAATGTATGTAAATAAGAGTCCAAATGTCCAAATGTCCGAACAGAGATTACATGGTAAAACTGCTTATCCTGTATAACAAATTCTTCATTCCAGATAAATAAAAGTAAATCATTGACGGTGTGTGTGTGTGTGTGTGTGTGTGTGTGTGTGTGTGTGTGTGTGTGTGTGTGTGTGTGTGTGTGTGTGTGTGTGTGTGTGTGTGTGTGAAAGATGCGACAGGGGGCGTTTCTGGTGAACACAGCCAGGGGAGGTCTGGTGGATGAGAAGGCCCTGGCTCAGGCCCTGAAGGAAGGGAGGATACGTGGAGCTGCTCTGGATGTTCATGAGACAGAACCATTCAGGTATAAAACCCACAGTTTTTGTGACTGGATAAATCGCCATGTGCTGATTCTAAACGTAGTCCACCACATTAAGTAGACAGTGAAATGGTAGAACATCGGCAGACCATGGTGTAAAATGTTATGTTATACATGATATATGGTATGAACATTCTGGTGCTAGGCAAAACTAAAAGTATTTCTTCACATAAATAATCACATTTTAATTATTTAAAAAGCGACAACTCTTTGTTTGTTTGTGCCAGTTTCAGTCAGGGCCCACTGAAGGATGCACCCAACCTGATCTGCACCCCACATGCTGCCTGGTACAGTGAACAGGCATCACTGGAGATGAGGGAGGAGGCAGCCAGGGAGATCCGAAGGGCTGTCACAGGTAGTGCAAACGCACACACACACACACACACACACTGATGAAAAATGTAAACGCAAGACATTTTTAGGTGTTCTGCTGCAGTTGACCATAAACCACCCTTCTTTTTCTATAACAAGGAGAGTTTTCCGCCTCCTTCTGTTTTCCGCCTCCTTCTGTTCAGCCTCTCCCTTTTCCAGTTTCTCGTCTTGTGGTTCCCCCCCGCAGCTCTGTCCGTTTAAAACTGGCCTGTAATCTTACCCAACTTCTGTGTCTGAGCAGAAAGTAGGTTAGTGAGATATAAAACATTAAATCACACCTGGACTGACGTGTAGTGCAGCAGCGCTTACTACTTCTCCAGCAGGTTTGCAAGATGTATATTTTGCTCGACTTCAAGCAACATACACATTTTAACAGTAAGATGTCATTGATCGAGTGAATCCAAATCTTGGAAATAACCCACACCATCATGTTTCATGTTTTGAGAAACCTAAATTGCCCTACTAAATAAAGTTACTTTAAATTAGGTTTAATAAAAATGAAAGGAGAAGATGTTTTGATTGGTTTTTGTGGCTCTGATCATCTTTCATGGTGTAGGTGTACATAAAGAGCAAACGGCACACAAACACAGCATAATTTCTCATGTTCACACACATACATGTTTATTTAATTAAATCACAGCCTGTTATGATTATGTAACCTCACAGGCTGACACTGCGATTAAATTAATTGCACAGCACAATCCCCCAGTGTGTGCTGCACATTTAATTTCAGCTACCTAGCAATTCATATTCCTCTGCATTTTTTTGACCTCTCTGTTTCCAGGTCGTATCCCTGACAGTCTGAAGAACTGTGTGAATAAGGAGTTCCTCACCCAAAACAACCACTGGACAGGAGTTGACCCAGCTACTGTCCACCCTGAGCTCAACGGAGCTTATAGGTAACAGTGCATTAAGAAATCTGTGTTAATCTGTTTCCAGATCCTAGCGAAGTCACATACAGAGTTACTGGCTTGTTACATGGACTGTTATAGTGCGTTATGACTCCCATTATAAAAAAGTAGTGCATAATCCCAACCATTGATATCTACTGAATATTTAGGGGACACTGTCTCTGTATGTCCACAGCTAATCCCTACTGGCTACCACCTCGATAGCAAATGAATATCAACATCATGGTACAGCTTGAATCTTCCCACACCTTTAACTGTTTGTTGTTGTCACTCAAGATGTCTGTATCTGCACCACTATGATCAAGGAATCAATATTGCTGATATGAATCCTGATCCTTTGTTTACGCACATGGTATGACGTTAAAACGTTTGAATAATGTTCAAGTTTCAATCTTTTTTGATGCTGGTGATGAAGAGAAGCTTCCAAAACCTTTTAAGA
>OMLM01008620.1:45329-56536 GCA_900302695.1 Helostoma temminkii
TCGCATCCCACCGGTGATGTGACCCCTGAAGGGAACTGCCTACACACACACACACAGATGCTCGTCCGTGCTGTCTGGTAACCGGAGGCAGTTGCCAAAGCGATGAGTTCCCTAGTTGTTATCAGACAGGTTCCCAGAGCGTCGAGGTTCCCAAAACAATTGATTTGCAACTCTGGCAATTGGTTCCCAGCAGCCAGCTCACACGTTAAAGTGGAAGTGCAAGAAGAGGATGATAAAACAGGTGAAGAGGAAGGGTGGATCAGATGCTTGAGTCATCCTCTGCCCCAACCAGAAGTCCTGAGAGAAGCCGTAAGACTCAAGTCCACAGGTTGATCTTTACATAACATCAGTGAGTGTTGAACAGTTTCCTCTTCCGGAAGTTATAAAAAAAACAATGACAACAATAACTGTTGATTTCAGAAAAAATACTGAATCAAATTCTGCTGTCTTAGATTGTAGTGTGTCCACAGTTAGAGGAGCAGGTTCCATGTCTCTCTCCTTTTTGTGTCCTTTCCTTAGTTTGATGTACAACCAAGAGTAGTAGGTTATGGAATGAATGTAACCTGTCTGTGTGCAGTTTTTAGACTTACAGCAAGAAGATACTGATATTTGTATTCCAGTCTTAACAAAAACAAGGGTTATGTGATCTCTCTATGTAGCCAAACTGGTTTAAGAATACAATTATCTGTTTTTTTTAAGTGTCTCCAACTTAACAAGCCCTCCCCCCCGAAAGAGGCAGCTTTTTGCACACCATCTCAGGAAATTAAGTTTCCGCAGTTGGTATATTATTATTTTTTTATTTTATTCCTTTTTATGCCACATAGTGCTTTTGTTTTTTTTACCTGCTTGCCTTTTCGTGTCCCACTACATTAGAAAAAATTCTTTAACAAGAGCTAAAAACCTAATGTTTGCTTTTGTTTGTTATGTTTAAGGAGCATGTGATGTTGCTCTTGGGACTTCTGTAAATGTTTGACCCAAATTGTAGGGAGGTTATGGGAGGAAAGGTTGTAGAGAGGTGGCAAAATGGTATGCTTGGCTGGGACGACTTTATTCCTAGTGCTGATTACCTGCACAATAGGACGGTAAGATAAATTATTTTGTAAAATGGAGCAGGCTGTCCACATGGTGATGCCCTGAGAGTGTGAGAAACTATCTCAGCTTTTATCTTTGTCTCAGATTCAGTACTTCCATTCTTACACATTCATTGTGAAGACACACTTCAACACACCACGATACAGAGAATGCATACCAACAAATGAAACAGTGTGTTGTAAAACATGCTATAAAATCAGTTCTTTACTAACTTTGGACATGTCAACTAACCAATCCAACTGTGAAAAACTGTATCAGAGAAGCATTTTGGGCCAAAACTATTTCAGTTCTAATTTGAAATGAAACTTGTTTGTGCGGATGTCACATCCAGGTGATAGTTACTGACAAGACGGGTTGTACATTTTTATTTTACATCTAAAACTTAAATATTTTAAGTCTTGTCAACCTTTTAGAAGAGGAACAATCTGTTTGTGTGAACACAAAACTCTGGTTTTATACAGAGACACATCTCAAGTATATGCACAATGTGAAAGCATGCCAGAACGTACAGACTTCCTCCAGTCTAGTATCCCTTTAACATTTCATGATGGGTCCTTCCTGAGTATACCGTTTAGCCACCCTCTGTGGCCTCTGTGTCTATGTGTACATATGGTGTTCTGCCTGCCTGTGTCAATGTGACTTGGTTGTATCTGTGTCTAAAGCAGCACTGGGAGGAGGGGTGTTGGTTAGTACTCTCCACATGGCACCACTTCAACGACATAAGGACTAAATAAAAACTAAACACTATGTTAAAAAAATATATACTTCAATTTGCTTCAAAACAAAATGACCAAATTGAGCCTGTGATCTACTGGTTATATTCCCACAAGATGCTGACTTTGGTATGTCAGAGGTTAAATATCTGAAACGCTTCTCTCTATATAGTATTTATTACTAATTCCAGTTCATGTGTTGTGATTGCTAGCAGGCCAGCTAAGTGACAGTGCTTTCTGGATCCCCTTCTACCAGCAGCTGAGTAGTAAAAACAGTTCACTGTTGCCTCCCTGGTCGTCTTCATGGTGAGGTAGTAAGAGTAGCAATCAGGGATGGAAATTTCAGCAGCCATTGTTGAGTATTTTACAGCCCAGGTTAGTGTCTGGTTTTTACAAGCCAGAATCTAAATGGAGTGTCTAGTAAAGAAGACGCTGAGGTGACATTTAAACTTTACGTCAGGAAAGAGCCCCAAAATCCTGAACGGATTTTAATATTTCCTCATCAGATTGCTGCCAATATGTGGGGGAGAAACTCTTGGCTGTTATTTCCAAAAATACACTGTAAGCATTCCTCTTTCAAACCGATGGGTGCCACAAATAAAAAAACAGCAGACTAGCTTTTAACGTGTCATGGTGCTCCTTGAAATTCCATCCCTGATAGTAACACAGTCCACTGTTGCCTACCTTGGTCCCCTTTATGGTAAAGTAGTAGGCGTAGCAATATACAGTATACATATTCTATATTCTACAGTAAATATCATTATTTTTGGTCAAAACTGACAACCTGACAAAGATATGTTTGTGACTGTATGCATTTGTATGAATTATTTTAAAAGGAAATAAACTGTGGAAAGGTGAGATTTGTGTCTTATTATTTTAAGGTAGCTTTGAATGAATGAATGAATGAATATACTTTATTCATTCAAATTTCCCCAGCCTGCAGGGGCTTACAATACAATGGTCACATCACTTTCACTTTCTTTTGATCCAGATATAAGCAAAATCATTTAAAAATACGATGCTCTCATGTTGAGTGTATGTTATCTTATTCCACAACCCCAGCTTTTAACTCTTTGCCTGACCACACATGGCTCCCACATCCTACCACCAACATATATATCAGATTCCCGTGGCATAAAACCAAGATCAGACAAACATATTTCAATTATAAGTAATATAATAAAATATAATATTATCTTTACAAAACAGATCCCAGAGCTCTACCTCAGTCCAACATGGTCCAGGATCAAATCCTAAATATTCTGTGTCTATGTCTGACTATGATCCATTATAAAAGCCAAATGCATAATTTAAGTATTATCTACCTTTTCTTAGTCTCTATTTATAACACCAGATATATATAATATTTAATATTTTCTGAAGGTTGTGTTGGCAGGCCACCTGCATTCAGAATATGCATAAAGCACCAACTATAAAATGAGAGCCTGGCCCCTACACCAACCTGTTTGATCTCAACTATGAAATGATTTACATAAATTACAAAAAGTGCAGGGAAAGGACATCTTCTTCTTGTCGCAAACCACTCTGCTCTAAAGTCATTAATCTGCACACATGTAACTGGAGCTACACTATATTGCCAAACATTTTGGAATATCTGCCTTTACATGCACATGAACTTTAATGACATCCCATTTACAATCCATAGGGGTTAATATGGAGCTGACCCACCTTTTGCAGCTATAACAGCTTCAACACCACTGGGAAGACTTTCCACGAGGTTTAGGAGTGTGTTTGTGGGAATTTTTAAAAATTCCTCTAAAAGCACATTTGTGAGGTCAGGCACTAATGTTGGATGAGAAGGCCTGATTCTCAGTCTCCACTCTAATTCATCCCAAAGGTGTTCTATCAGGTGGAGCTCAGGCCAGTCGAATTTCTCCACACCAAACTTGCTCATCCACGTCTTTATGGACCTTACTTTCTGAATTCAAGAATAGATAGGACATAGAGCTTTCACAGCTTTATAAAGGTTGCATGGTTTCTGAAATTGGTTGATGTAGAGAAACATTAACACATGTTTCCAGCTCATCCTGGAGAGTCCCAAGGTGTTACCAAACCAGATGAGACAAATGATTTCACCACTCTGTTCCTCCAGCAATAGGCTCAGTTTGGCACTACTCTCTGCTCCCTTTAGATGCCTGGGCTACTGATCCTATTTCAAGAAATGAGCCCTACATTTAGCCACAATCCAGAGCTAATGACTGGATGGATCATAAAACAACTGATACACTGGCAGCTTTGCCTTCTGGCTGCCTCCACAGCTGACACTGCACCTGTCAATACTATACTCCATTTTAACTGCAGCATATGCAACATAACATTGAAAGATGTGCTCTACCTCAATTAGAATAAACCTTCAAATTATGTATATGTGAACTTTTTTTCACAGTCTAGTATAATGATGCAAAACATGGACGAATGGATTCCAAGCAAATGGATGAAATGTAAAATTTAAAAGCTACAGCTAATTTTAAAACTGAAAACTTATAATTTGAAAACACACTGTTTCCTTTGCTCTTTTAGACAATCCAGTAACATTCAACTGTCAAAACGCCAGCAAATTTACTGTACAAACTTTTAACGAATATATTCAAGTGTCTAACTTCCTCAGTGGTGAAGAAATGGTCTTCCCTGATCATGTTTGTATTCTAGCATAACTGCTTTTAACAGTGTGTGTGTTATTTACTAAAGCTGAAAACTGCCCAGATGGCTCAACAGGTACATGGTATGGTTAATCAAACGCCTAAAAAATCCCAGACATATTTGTTAACAAGTTCTCCCTGTATACAAGTAGAAGCGACTACTCATGTTCTTTCTGCCCAATGTAAGAAACAAGTTCCCTGTCGACTCCACTGGGTGGCACTAGCACAACTGATGCACTGTGTGGAAAGACACAGAAGCCAGTTTTAGCATCTGAATCTGCAGTGGCTCTGTTACTTGCATCTGTTCTGTTTAATTTATGCGCAATAAAGTGTTTTTTATTTCTGTGTGTTATTCCAGACACATAGAGTGCACCTGTGTCACATAACTAGAGTGAATGTCAACACTCCAGTGCACAACTCAGTCAAGCACAGAGTTCGAAGTGTACACTGAGGAATCAAATGAATCAAAAGTAATCACTATCTCTGAAATCACTGAACTGAACAAACAAGAACTTGGTTTACTTCCAATATACATAATACCCTCACATTAGATATTTCCACTGAAGAAATTGTATGATTCTAGTTATAAAAGGCTTGCACAAACAACAGAAGGAAAAATGTATTATTCTCTGTTCATATAAGTAAATGTGCAGTTAGGTCTGGGAATATTTGGGTAGTGACAGAGGTTTTGATTTTGCATTTATACATCTGAAATTAAACACATCAAGATGTATTTGAATTGCAGGCCTTTGGTTTTATTTAAAGAGGTTTCACAAAAATATGGCATTTACTGTTTAGGAATTACAGCTATTTAAAATAAAGTACCTCCATTTTCAGGGGCTCAGTAGTGTTTGGGCATTTCTCTGACAAAAAGTTAACTGACTTGGTGTGGCTCATTCCCTCATTACTGCAAGACAAATAAGGCAGAATTTCAGATTAGGCTGAAAAACAACATAATTCTATAAGAGAGATAGCAAAAACCTTAGATATGGCAAATCATCTGTTCTTCAGCAGTTCTTAAAAAGAAAGACAGAAAGCACTGGTGAGCTCAAGAACATCAAAAGGCCCGAAAGACCACAGAAAACAACTGAAGTGGATGAGTGCAGAATCCTTTCTGTGGTGAAGAAGTATTCCTTCACGATATCAATAGAAGTCAAGAAAACTGTGGAGCAGTATCATTGTCAGAATCTACAATGAGGAGATGCCTCTTATGAATGTAAATACAGTGTGTTTACAACACAGTGCAAACCACTGGTAACATTCAAGAACAGGTAAAGCCAGATAAGACTTTCTTACTTAGAACAGATGATACCAACATCAGATCATCACATCATGTGTCAAACATGGTGGAGGCAGTGCTATGGCATGAGCATGTGTGGCTGCCAGTGGAACGGGCGCACTGGTGTTTATTAATGACGTAGCAAGATGAGCTCTGAGGTGTATAAGACTCAGAACTTGGTGATGTCTTTGGGCTCCATACTTTATTGGAGCAAAAGATTTTAACCCAAATACTAAAACCTATGGTTATATTTACAACTATGTTACTTGTGCAAATATTACTGACCCACTGAAGCTGAAAGCCTACACTTCAAATACATCTTGATGTGTTTATTCTCAAACCTATGAATGCAAAATCATAAAAACTCTGTCGCTGCCCAAATACTTCCAGACTTAACTGTATTTCCATTCAATAAAAAAAGGGGAGCCAACAGTAAATTTATATTAGATAATACAGTTTTATAGATTAGTGCTTGTCTACTAAAGACTCTATTCATCAGTTAGAGCTAGAGACTTAGTCTTTTCTTCTGCTGTCTTTGTCTACTGGAAGAACAGAAGTGGTTGTTCACTGTACAGTCTGCTGCCAATCACGTGAGACTTCTATAGCTGATGTGTGACATCACACATGGAAACTCTTCTACATCATCTGTCTTTGCTGTTCCCTTTATCTATCTCTTGTATGCTCCACACACATTCACATCTCTCCGACTCATTCTCTTCATCTCTTCTCTGCTTCCTCCCGTTGCTCTCTGGTTCATCCATTCAGGGTTACAGCCACTGGAACAGGGTCTCCAGCAGCTGGAAACTCGAGATGGTTTAATTTAAACCCCAGGAAACAGGATGGGAACCAGATGCAGTAAAAACCAAAAACAGGCAGAGGGCACGTTTTATTCAACTAGCATGGGGACCTCCAAAGGGGACTGTGCAATTGGTACTTTTCGAGCGGAAATAAGAGGACCAGTGGTGATTGTCTCAATCAAAATTCAATTCAGTCAAATTCAAACATTTGTGACACAGTGCAAAACTTTTAATAAGTTCTAAATACTCACATCTTCCACTGAATACCACCTAAGCTGAAGGCTTGATGGAAGAAGTGTAAACTTTCGAGAATAGACGGTGAATGATTGTCTCGCTTTCCGTTACTTCAGGAAATACCAGAAAATCTGCCCTTCGGCAAGACATTAATCCATGTTATAGCATACTCCTGTTTTACACCAAAATTAAGGTTCAAGTGGTAGAGAGAGCATTTTTGCCCTTGTTTAAGCACTGGTTGCTGGGCAGGACAGTCTGAGCAAAACTCTGTATAAATAAAAGCAGCTTTTGCAAATGGACAGAGTACAAGAGAGGCCAATTCCAAACAGTAAACATGTCATAAGTTGACAGATGGTGGAAAGAATGGCTTATGGTAAGACTTTTAACACCTCTTTGCTTCATAGTTCTTGACCCCTTATGTAACTCTAAATTTCCACTTGAAATATAAAACACACTGGCTGTTTTTCTACAAAGAATTCTCTAGGTTTGATTTATCATTGTTGTTGATCCACTGGTTTTTAACAAGTCACTTAAAAGACGCTTGCGGATTTGAATAGAGGGATTAATTTGCATTTTGCATGCATTTTAAAAAGACACCAAACACGGCAATATTCAGCTTCCCACATAATTTACACCACCACAACTGAATAAACCGAACATCTCTTCTCTTTTCCCACCTTTAAATGCAACTTCTGCTCCATTTGTTTGTACATAAAAACAATGCTTGCCTGTAGTGCTACTGTGACCTTTTCAAACACTATTTTTCAAATTATTCTTTGGTCTAAATATGTTTCCTTTCGTCTTTGAAACTTGTATTGACAATAACAAAAATCTATACTATTTACAGACCTATTTTTGGTTTGTTTTTTAATGATTGTCTATTATATATATAGTTTTTAAAAGAGCAGTTGTGCAATGTTTGAGAGTGAAAAATACAGATGCCTTGATTTCCTTTCCTTTCCTTGACTTTCCTTTAAAAAGAAATAATAAAGGAAAATGACATTTGAACAATTTAACTGCCAAATTGCTGCTAACAATTGAGTCAGATACATACAATGAAAAAGCAGCTTTAATCTTTTGGCCACACATTTTGATTCCTAAACGTGTTAATTTTCGTTGTGTCAGATTTGACCACCACATCTACTGTATATGTGCACAAAGTGGGAACAGGCTTTAACAGACTGGTTGATGACGGACATGGAGGAAATCTGATTTTCACACAACCTCTTTGCATCTCACTTTCCTCTCCCACTGCTCCTCTCACGTCTCTGTGGTTTCTCCTGACATTCAATTTTTTTCTGCTCTCCTCTTGACTGGGATGAGCCCAAGTAAAGCCTAACACTGAGAAGGTGAAGAACCGACTAAATGTAGGATTTCCACTAGCGTGGCTGGTTTTGATGCCCAGTAGGTCCACATACTCCAGCCTTCCAAGAAAAATGTCTCGTGGTTAATAAATACCAGACACGTGCTTGTAAATGCTGGCTGCTGCTTGACAGGTGCCAGCTCGATTGAATTCTTTGGCATGTCACCATAATTTTAATAGTCACAAGCATTAATAGTGCACTTCCAATCTATTTGCCAGCTTATCTCAATTTATCCAGTTTTACAAGATTGCTGACCACCACTGTCACAAAGGCTTCATAAAACATGTTTTGTTGTCCGAACGTAAAGCTACTTCATTATAATGGAGTGTCAATGTCAACAAAACAACAGAGTCAACTTGGAAACCACCCAATTTACAGAGCACCAACTAGTTTTTGCAGCAGCATTATTGTAGTGATGATTTGAAGGTGCAGAGATTTCAGCGCCTCTGAAAAGCTCACTCAATATTTGTGGTCTTTCACAAGAAAAAATAGCCTGCCCTCAGGCCTGTGTTGGGTCTAATGGGTTTTGTTAGACCAATATAATGCTGAAAGACACATGTGCAATAGTTTATTTAAATAACAAAGACTGCTGGTTGAGTGGTTAAAAACCACAACAATTAAATGAGAGGACAAAGATTATGAGAAAGACAGCTAGAGATACAAACAGAAATGAGGGGAAAAGAAAAAACTACGAAAAGGAAAAAAAGATTGGAACAGGAGAATGAAATGAGGAGACAAATGCCCCTAACAGACAAAGACATAAACGCCCTAATATTTAACAGATGTGCAAAAGTTTTGCTTATATTACTAGTATTTTATTGATAGAAAAGTCCTGCAGCACGGAACATTAAAAATGGCTTCAATGCTATGTTTGCACTGCCCATACACCATTAAGGAAGGTGTTTAATGTCTAATACTGCGAGATATGATTAAACTGTACAGATAGAAATGATGAAAAACATTTACATACAAAACAAAAGTTTCATCAAATAAAAGACAAAAAACAAGGCAACACTGGGAAGCTGTCTCTTCTATAAAATATGCTCATGATAGAATAGAAATCAAATTACTCCTCTGCTGCATGTATATGCAGATTTCCAGGTGTCTTAACTGCATGTAAACTCGTAGCCCATTTGGGAGGGAAATCTGAGTTTTCTAATTAAGTGCATATAAACGCATTGATTACTGTATAGTAGGTTGGACAGATCGTCTGTGACTAAAAGAAATTGAGACGGCATCCTCCACTCAGCCACAACATGTAGGGGGTTGATCATTATGTCCAGAATAGAGCCAGGCCTGCTGATTAATTTGTCCTGCCTATTAGTGTTGGCCACAATTATGTTCCTGCCCTAGCAGACTACAATAGATAACACTGGTCACCACATCAACAGAATGGTGCTGCAGACATTAAAGGGCATGAGTCTCTAAAGAAAATACAGGCAATACTGGTGTTTTTTTGCAAAGCGTTGTTGAATTTGTTGTGCAGTCCAGTTTATCGTACAGGTATTTATATTTCAAAATTTCAAAACTACCCCCAGCTTCTAACCACAGATAGAAAACATAGTGAAAAGAGCTCTGCCTTGTCTGAAGTCTGAACCACCAGTTCTTATGTTTTATTGATGTCCAGCTGGAGAAGGTTGAGCCTACACCAGTCCAGAAAACTGCAAACCATCCTTCTTTTCAGGTTGAAGATGTATTCTATTCTTATCTACTGAAGTGTTTAAATTGGATGGCACTATCATTCACTATCACCAATGATGGTCCTCATGCTCCTCCAGACCTCAGTTTCCTCCTGTATGCCACCTTTCCCTCCCTCGTCCTAACAGGCACTTCACTTCACTGCCTCCTCCTTCTCATTCAGGATGTCTTTGATGTCCTTTCTGACCCAGGGCTTGTTGTTAGGGAAGCAGCTAATTGTTTTTATGGGTACGTGGGTGTCAACACAAAAGTTGATGTATCCAGTGATGCAGTCTGCCAGGCCATGTCAGATCACAGTGTGGTTCACAGACTGCGTTTACATACAGTAATGAGGTTACTCAGAGAAGGGAATTTGGTAAACAAGTTTACATGCAGTTAAGAAATGTGATTACTGGAAATCTGTGTATAAAGCAGTAAGAGTAATCTGATTTCTCCTCTACCATGGGCTTGCTTTGGAAGCATGGTGTACAGATTTAAGAGACAGAAGAGACTTCTTCTCAGTAATGTGTGTTTTTTTTGTTTTTTTTTCTGTGTCTGTGTCGGAGGAGCTGACAGCGCTGAGACAGAGACACGCAGACAGACCAGTGGTCCATTTCACAGCACATACTGACTGAATTAGGAAATGCCCCCTGACTTATTTAGATGTGTAGAGTTTGGCTGATTCTGTTTTAGTGGGTTTTTAGTTGGGTTTGATTTAAAAATGAGGTAATAATTTTCCCCATTTATTAACTCAGAAACTCCTCTCAGCTCATAGGAGTAGATCGTGTCTGGACATTTCTTGAACGTGGGATCTGGCTGACTCCATATTACCAGGAAGATACAAGACACAGAGATGGGAGAGGGAGCGTGAGCATTAAGGACTTCCTTCTCAATGTTCAAAAATGTTACCCCAAGACGGACAAAAGATGGTAACACATAGTCAAGCAGTTCATCCGTCTCAGAAGACTGAAAATGCCTAGAAAGGGTATCGGAGAGAGAAAAGTTAAACCGGTTGAAAAATAGAGACCACCTGGCTTGTCGGGAGTCCAACCGTTTGGCCATCCTGAGGTACTCCAAGTTCTTATGATCAGTCCAGACAAGAAAAGGTTGCTCAGCATCCTCCAGTGGCGACATTTCTACAGTTCCAGCTTGACTGCAAGTAGTTCCCGTTCTCCGATGCTATAATTTCGTTCTGCCGGGGAAAGGCGACGGGAAAAGAAGGCACAAGGGTGGAGCTTATGGTCTCTCCAGATTGTTGGAACAGCAACAATCTGAGAGACCCTCTGGTCCGAAGCGTCTACCTCGACAATGAACTGCAGTCCTGGATCCGGCAGCGTCAGAATAGGTGTAGAGATGAAACAACTTTTAATGAGAGTGAATGCTGTCTCAGC
>OMLM01008621.1:0-23907 GCA_900302695.1 Helostoma temminkii
CATGATTTTGCTGCTTTGACGTTGCTCTGCCGAGCAGCTTTGTTTCTATCCAGCCCTTCAGTCACCCCAGCAAGGGGAGCCAGAAAGCTTCAGAAGTTTAGTGAACAGGCTCAGGGTTCACTCAGGTTTACGTCTTTTGCATTCACCGGTTTATCTGCCTTGTTTTTCACCTGATATGTGGGTGGACCCTCAGACAACGGTCCTATCTTAGTAACCGTATTCTGCTCAGCCGCATCGTGAACTAGTGAAGTGAGTCGCTCTGAGTGAACCGCTAAATAGTCTGAAGCTAGTCGCCCAAAAAGAGAAAACGGATTAATTTAACCTCTTTGGGAAAGTTTGTGCTGTCTACCGAAGCGGTAAGAGGTCTTTTGTGTGTCTGTGAATTTCTATTTTTTAAAGTTTGATGGTCTAATACTGGAGCAGGTGCAGAGTTTCAGTCTGTTTGACCACTGACATTACCAACAGTTCCTCATGCTAACGGTTTGCACCATACAGTCAATGGTTTCTACCTTAATAGTGAAACTAAAGTTGTCACATTCATCTGCACAATATCTTGGTGAACTACACATTACTGTAGCATGTGAAGACATGGTTCTGAATGAGGATTTTGCATGTTTGAGCCAGTTCCTATGTGTTCTGTCCAGACTCGGATTCTGAAGTGAATCAGGATTTGTCTTAAAGGCCTGTGGTTACATTTTAATGGGACTGATCTAATCCTATACACCCAATCTGCTTCCACTCATTAAAAGTGACTGAAGTCCCTCAGTTTAATAGATTATCACAGCTACTGCTCAGTGCTGTGAACAGACCACTAATGTAAAGTGACATGAGGTCATAGTTCTCCTCTGCTTAGTTAAATAGATCTGAATGTTTTACTATTGCTACTGTAAATGTTCTCCTCATCACCATGTTGGATTATACTACTTTATACAGTATAGGTCCCACTGTGCATTTTAAATGAGCCTGTTTGTCATTCATAGAAAGCTGTTGCTTCTCAGACCTGTATATATCTGCATGCACAACTATCTGAGGAGTTTGATTTTCAGTTTTTCTCAGCTATACTGCAGGTGAAGAGGACTTCTCGGTCAGTGCTGAGAATATAAATAAGATTCCTGTGGGTTTTGCCAACTAACAGCACATGATCTGTGGAAGGCATGCGTACTGCCTCGCTGCTCGGACACACTCGCTGTTAACACAGAGACTTCTAAGAAAGTCCACACAACCGTTAGCTGGAGCATGGTATAACCAGATAGCTCGAATGTCTGTGAGACAGGGGGACTGACAGATGAGCTGTAGGGGGTGTTTGTTCTTATCTGACCTCTCTCTCTACACACACTCTCATATTCCAGGATATGGTGGGCAATGGCAAGTTATTTATCGTGACCAGGCTTCTGTGATTTCATTGTGTGTTTTTAACCCTGTCGTCTACTTTAATAAGATGAAAAAAGGTCTCTGTGTTGCTTTCAGCAAGATAAAAGCAGAAATATTTATATTGAAATATCCACCAGTGTTTATGTTTTGCTGGTGCAAATGAACAGAACTGTTCTAGAGACTCATGACCTTGTATGGTAGAAAAAGTCAGGTTGCTTTTATCCATGAGGACTTTTGAAATGGACCTCATTTCAAAGCTATTTTACTGCACACCAGCATTGATAATGAACTCATTGATAGTGATTTATGGTTTGCTGAGTTACATGTTGATTTTAAAACTTAGAACCAAGAAAAAAAACACAAACATATTAATTTGATGTGTTTTTTATTGTGGAGAGATTTTATAACTTGCATCTAACATTTAGAAGTTTACAAGTTTAAATCTTTGACTTCATGTTGTGATCAGACTGGTATTTTGGCACACTGATACATACTCCCTGTAATTACACCAATCAGAATATTAATATTGACACAAAAATACATGCGCTCCACAGAAATGTTTATTTTGCATAGATTGTCCATTCTGTTAAGAGGAGATTCAAAACAAAAGCTGGATCTGGATCTGAAAATCTGAAAATTGGTGGAAATCTGAAAATTATTTAAATTAGCAAATCCTATTTGACAGATCTGAAAAATACAATATGACATTATGGTTAGTATCAGTATGAATTTTGCTATTTTGCAACAAAATTCATTTTAATTATGCAGCATGAGCGTTATTTATAGTGTCAGTGTTACAGTTCACTGAACTCAGCTGAAGGGATGCAGCTGTCTGTGTGAAACATATGCACTGCCATCTATTTCTTTTTTCTTGAAACTAAATGCAGCTTAGCTTTATTACAAAATCAGCTCAAGATATTGTATGAAGTGTTGTATAAACTGGTCAGTGTATCCAGACAAGGCTTCATATATGAGTTGTGGTTCGTTCTGACAGTTTCTCACAACTGACTTGGTGACAGTAAAAAGTTATGGAAGATGTGGTGTACAGTGCCATAGAAAGGTTTAGCATTGCCATACTTGTACAGACTCAACACCTTGTATTTCTTACTCAGTCTCAAAGAGTGTCTGTGCTCTCTGCTGTGTTTCTGTTGTGTTAATATAACAACTAAAATGGTTCTGCCAACTCTTCCTCTTTCTATTCCCTCCCTTTCTATTCCTCTGTTGCTTTCTTCTCTGTCATCTTATGGTATATCCCATTGATTGAGTTCATCTCTATGATTTTATTTCTCCATCCCCATCCACCTTACTTATCACCTCTGTGTTCAGCTCTGACGTTACATGATCTCAACATGCTTTGACTCATCATGTGACCAGTAGCAGCTTCCTTCTTCCCATCTGTT
Source organism: Helostoma temminkii (assembly GCA_900302695.1). NCBI lineage: Eukaryota > Metazoa > Chordata > Actinopteri > Anabantiformes > Helostomatidae > Helostoma > Helostoma temminkii. Next base: position 2,772 of record OMLM01008621.1, read on the forward strand.
CAGCTCCTTTGTTTGTCTTCCGCTGTGTCCCCTCACCTAGCAGGACACTGAAGTTAGTGAGAGAATGAGTAGAGTGGAGGGAGTATGTTAGAGACATATGCAGTGGATGACAGTGTTAGGTCAGAATATATTTCTCCTTTAGCCCTGTTCCTTTTGTCCACACCCTCCACCATAAACCAATCATATCACTGAGACCACACAGATTCAGACATGTTTTAATGATTTGATTGCCAAGACAGGACACAGCATGTCCAATCTGTGATTTTAGTAACATTCGATTTTAAAAGTTGAGCTGAACGGAAAGGCTGCTGTGGTGTACCTGTTTACACATGTTCCCTGGTACTGTGAGGCTTTTTAAAAATGATAAAAAATTTGGCCATAATTTTTTCTGGTAAGGTGGTGTATTGCCTCTATCTGCATGTTTGGTCAAAAACTGGTGTAAATCAGTCAGTTCCTCAACAAATTTAATGTCTAACCCCACATAGGTGTTTTTAGTTATTAACCAATTAGAACAGAGCTGTGGTGCGTTCAAGACAGGAAGAGAGATCATGCTCATGGTGAGAGAGCAGAAGGTCTAATCAGTGAAAGTGAGTGCACCTTTTATGTATTTGTGTCTTCTTTTACTGCACACATGAAATACTGACTGCTGTGTATGGATGTATAGTCTATGTATAGTGTGTACATACACACACTGACTAGTACTTAATGAGGAAATTTCATAATTTAGTTTAATATCACAATGAAGGGAATTATGATCAGTAATGAAGGTGATCAGATCAAGGTGTAAAAAATACTAGTGTTTAACTATTAAAAGCAGATTGTTTGATTAAATCATGCACTCTGTTTTATGATTAATCATTTCTCTACTTTTATCAGCTCTGGATTATCAAATCCTTTTGTGAGTTCAAAACCCTTTTCCTCCCAAAAGAGAGGAAAAAGATTGTTTTGATTGTGTCTCTGTTCAACAGAGGATGTTGGCTTATTGATTGGATCCATTGATCATAAAGTGGCTGACAGGAACGGATGCAGCCTGGGCCGACCTTTATTTACTTCACTCAAACATTTTGTTGGATTTTCTATTAAGTGGTAAGATAAAAAAAGAACACCCCTAGTTTTTGTAACATTTGTGTGAGAAATCAATGGAGCATTAAATAAAATTTATTAATTAAAGTCCAAAAAATTTGAGACTTGCTTAAACCCTTTAGGTCCTCAGGTTTTGTAATAAGTGTTGTAGCTGATCTGAGCTGCGCAGCACAATGGGAAGTGTTTCATCGCAAAGACCGTTCACAGGAAGTTGTTTCTGGTGTTCACAGTGTTTCCTGTGTTGGAGCTGCAGCAGATAGGCAGTCACTGCATGCTGTCCTGCAAAGACAGTGACTGAGAACCACTGGAAATGGTTATTCACCAGCACACACACCATGACACACACATTACATCACTGAAAACCAACACTATACTCCCAGTTAAAGTGGTCTACATTACGAGCTATTGAATGTAAGGAAATCCCCTCTGGCAAAGACACATGTCAGCACTAAGCTGCAGAGTTGTGAATTAATGCATTGACTGCCATACAGGAGACAAGTTAACATATTTACACTCTTAGGCAAACTGGCTACAAACAAAACAGTATAATGCATACCCATAATTTAGTTTTGCACTTCTGACTCTACAGTACAGGTGTGTCTTAACACCAGGATGATTAATAGATACACTGGTTTGTTAGAAGTAAAATAAACAGCATATGCATAACCAAAATGAATAGTGGATTTGTCTTTAGTGTTGTTTTATAACAATATGGTGCTGGAGTTCCTTTCAAAACAACCGTACATTTTCAAAGTTCTATCAGATATTGACCTGTGTTAAAGTAGGTACCTGCTCTGTGTTGTTTGTTACCGTTTACTGTAAGAGGGATGACAAGGGAATATAATTTAAAGGTCTTCAGAAGATCAAATGTCAACATCAAAACAGCCACTAATTAGGTTATGACCTGTTCTAGTTAGGTTACAGAATTTGACTGAGCTGGGCTTGACTCAGTCTTTTAGTGCAGATGGACAGAGTATGTGATAGAAGTTTGGGTGGAGCTGGAAATGAATATTTGTGGTCTGTTTTGTTCACATTGTTGCAGGGGTGGAGGAGGTGATTAATAGACTACATTGAGAAATCAGCAGAGTGAGGGATACATGATCGTTTGACAGTCTAGAGACTGGACCTTATTTTGAAAGGTCAATAAGAACAATTAAGACTTTTGTTATTATTTGATCTATTATTTTTGGGTAATTTTATTATTTAACCAATGACAACGAGATCGTGTCCACATTTATGTTTTTACATGGAAGCTACTTAACATCATTGTAACTTTCCATTCGAAACTGCCATGATTCAAACTAGAAACTCCGCATGTGAGTCCTCCTAGTGAAAATTTAACATCACCTGCCAAATGCAGGCTGTGTGAGCATGGGTTGTAAACCTTGTTGAAACATGGCAATACAGTAGTTACGTTGCAGAATTTGTGCCATCTTAACAAAAGTGGGAACAAAGTAAAACTTTGGAACATGCTGAATGTCGCTGCATGTAATAGAAAACAAAACAACGAAAAAGGACATTCAGAGGATCATCAATGGGAACTCTACACTTTGTTTAAATTGTTACTTGGATAACTGTGGCAGGAAGTAGGTTTAAAGAAAGTGGAAAACCACACCTTTTCCCTAAGAGAAGGGAGAAACCACAGTTATTGTGTTCTTGAACACTGGCTCCGTCAACTTACTGGACTGTTGTACTTCCTCAAGGTACAGGGTGGGATCTTGGGGCCACAATGTTAGCTCCTGGTAGTGTTGATCCTGTTACCTTTGAACTTAGAAATACAGTAGTGTTTGGGCATCAGAAAGACTGAAGTCCTGACATATTGCAGAAATGTCTCCCTGCGGCCTCTAGTTTGTTTTGTAGTGACTGTAGGGTTTGTTGTCGTTAGCAACAGTGTCGGGGTATTTGAATGTCTTTGCTAAATAATGGAAACTGTGTGACCTAAATCATACTTCCCACAAGGCATTAAGGTTCTGCCTCAGTATGTCTAGCACAGGGTGGAAAAAGATGGTGAGAAACAGACGGATGAATACAGGGAAGGAGAGTATATTCGAACACGATTGGTTGGTTTTAAATGATGATGGGGAAAGATTTAGTAGGCCTTGAGGGTGGTGTATGTGTATGTTATGAAGAGTTGACTATTAATAGAAAGTTAGCCAAGTTCCTATTCAGTGCTGGCCAGGCAGCCGGCTGCTAAGTGATATCACCGTTGTAGTATTTCCACCTTTGCCTCAACTTAACACCTAACACAACTCTTGATTCTTTCAAAATTCCTATATGAGTTTTTACTACTGTTGTTTCATACTGTATGCAGTGTATATTCTTTTACATTCAAGTGCTGCTCTTTGAGTGACTATGTATGAAAACATAGTTTATTAGGGCTTTCTAAAGCAGCACAATACAGCATAATGTTTTGTTGACACTGGGTCAGAGCAGTGCTAACTAGACTCTTTTGAGGCTCTAATAATAGTGATATTGCACTAACCTGAATTTATGTCAAGATGTGTTTCTAGACAAGTTACACTTATTCAGACCATTGTCTTGTTATTTCTAACAGTATTCTCTCTTCTCTTCTCTACTATTTTTCTTTTTTCTCTTTCAGGCAGGCGGCGAAAAAGCATCTATACATCCAAGTTCATTCTTCTGGTTCTCCATCTGCTCCCACCTGTCTTGCGCTGGGGAGACACCGTGATCTCTTTTGTCTGCTCCATTTCAGAAATCTACTCAAGAAAAATCTAGTTGGTTCCTAATCTGTACCAGAAAGTCCCACGTTTCTTCCATGGCTGCTCTTGCCGCAAATCGGTAAACACTTAGCGCCAAGCTGGACCCGAAGGCTCCCTCTCCCCATACCTTTTCCTGCTCCTCTGCCCTGTCCCCTACACCGCCTTCAGAGCACACACACAAATCTGACCTGTACAACGCAGAGCTCTCATTGGCCGCTGAAGAGGTGGAAGAGGTTGAATATGTCAGTGAGGCGAGTCTGCCGGCTGAAGTCCAGGAGTTCGCGGCCATCTACAGAGATGCAGAGACCATTACTGGTAATGTTGCAAGCACATTATAACTAAGGGCAACAGAATTAAGTAGAATCCATTAGTGTTGAATAAGCAACTTGATTCATAAATATATAGTCAGTTGTCAAACATGCTCTCCTTTCTGTCTGGCTGCATTAACACAGAAATAGAGTTTTTATATCTAAATTCAACCCTGTAAAATGTTTCCATCTGCCCACGATCTCCAAAGGTTTTAGAATAAACTGGGAGGAGCATTGCTTATATGTGTGTTAAACTGAAGCCTGTGGAGCTGTGAGAAACTGTCCCTCTCTGCGACCCTTTTCTAATGTCACATCCTGTTACTAATCCAGCTCCAGGGGACTTCAGCTCTGTGTATAAACCAGCATGTGAAAGAGAGAAGCACTCTCAGTGGACTAACTGTCAGCTCTTTTGCTTATCTTCTCCCCCATCATGCCTCTCTCCAAGGGGGCAAAGGGGAATTGAGCTCCTTTCTCCATTGATCAGAATTAGCTTCACGGTGCTCATCTCTCTTCTTTTTACAGTTTTTTTTCCTTTGAATGAGTCTGTCTGGACCAATTAGTTGCCAGTGCTTTGAACAGCTGATGTGATATCACACAAAATATGAATGAATATTGATTATAATCAACTTGCAGACGTCTATATTGTCCCCACGTGGAAACAAGAACTGATGACAGACAAATCTCTGAAGTACTAAACAAAGCTGAGTTCAGTACGCTGAGAGTAATAGAGTAAGAAATAAGCCTGGGTACAGCCTGGCACCAAGACCAGACTAAAGCTAAAGCTAAACCAGTCAGTTTAGCAGTTATTTACACTATGACATTGTTTATGTACACAAACCACACTTTTCACACCTTTAAAAACTGTGGATCTTAAATTTATAGGCCAGCTGGAACCTTTGTTTTGGGGTGTTCGGCCTAGTTTTTCAGTCTAGTTGAGTGTGCCGACTTGTGTAATGGCCTGTTGTGTACTTATAGACCTGAAAGGTCCCCGGGAGGGTGTGCTAACATTTCATAGTCAGTGGATCAATGCATTAATGTTGACCTCCTAATGGATAATGCTTAATCATGCTTGGGCAAACAGGTAGTGGACAAAGTAAAAGCTACAATGTATAGTGCAGTATAGTGCAATGAGGTGCACCAGTCCTGAAGCACTTTTTTGAGGTTGTTAAACTGGGTCTAGTATCAGCTATGTTGCTGTAAAAAGTATGAGCTGTTGTATTGTTGTGTTGCAGTTATTTGACAGTGTAGAAAATGTTAATAATAAGCTACATAAATCTTTGCATTATGAGGCAGCTTTTTCATCTAAATAGATTTTTATTTAAAGGGCTTTAACTTAAAAAAATATATTTAAATGTCAATTTCAGTTTATGTTATACTATTTTAGACCAACTCATACATACTATACAATGCTTCTCGGCTTAGTATGATGTTGTGTTGACACAGCAGCTGTATTTCTCAAAATCACATGGCAAAATGACATGCTGTGGTAATATCTGCGGGAGTCATGTGCCTTAACACTTACTGTAAGTCATTCAAGGGCAGGACAGATGAAGAAGTTAGGGAAGCACTGCCACCTGCTGGTATGGTAGTATGTCCATAACTTTACTCAGATGTACAGTAAATTACATTGTGACTTCTTTCTTGTCTTTTCATTTCTGCTGTCTCTCAACCTTCTCTGTCAGTCTCGTTGTATCCTTGCTTATCTCTCGTTGAAATCTTTCTCCCTGAGAGACAATGTCTGTGTGGGAGTGTGCATGTGTATATAATTTCACTGAGTCTAGAGGATGAATTAACACAAAGGGCTGAATAGAGGCTGAACTCGTTGCCATGGGGCAGTTCCTGGGCGTGAGGTCAATTCTCCGTGGTTACCAGCCAAGAGTGATGTAAAGAGTTGAGTAACTGTGAAATTATGGGATGCTTGCTAAGGATAGGAAGAGCTCAGAAACAAGAAGGCAGACAGAGAAGAGTAAAAACACACAGGACAGAGATGGTTTGGTGAGAGACAAAGTTATGTAAGTGGACAAACGGAGTATAATCCAAACTGCTGAGTGTGCTGCCTATCAGGGATCCAAAGCATGTATCCATTGTGCTGTAATGTTTGGAGAAGAGCAGTGTTTGCATTATGACACACACACTAGAGACAGTGCTATAACATCAGACTGAAACTGTTGACACAGGGTGACAGAAATTCACTTTTTCACTTACTGCATCGTGACTGTCAGTGAAGCCAACTTTTATTAAAGTTTTTACCATGGATACAGTGTTGTTATTTTGCTTGTGAAGGCCCAATGTATAAGTACCAATAAGGAGTGTGGCTGCATACTTGACAGAACAGGCTGAACTGCTTTAGTTTAGTTGTCAAAAGTCTTTCAGCCACACTGCATGATAACCATGTATGTACATCCAAATATAAATGATTGATTTATGTGAAAAAAAAAAACAGAACTAGTTTCCGCCTATAAACACAGATAGCACTGTCAAAGTATTTTGTCACTTTGGTATTCTAGCTTGTTTTTCAGGCTCATAAAATGAACATGGTTGACATATCTGATACAGCCACGTCTTATCATGTCTATACCTTCTCAGCTGACTGTTTCCAGCTTGTGTATCTGTGCATACTTCATGATGGTTCTCTAAAAATAAAAAATAAAAATTAAATACTTTTCTTTTTGCATTCAAAGATATTTATATACTGTGTATGTATAGTACTTTTACTTATAGGTAAAATCAGTCCATTCTCTCACTCCATAGCCTTATGTGGTTTACATTTGAAAATGATCACATTTCCTTTCCTGTTATTCACGTACACCTTGCTGAAGATCTGCACAGGCATACTGTGGTCAGAGATTTACAGGGCTGCTGACATTTGAACACCTTGGTGGAGCCCTCCACCATGTGAGTACTCATGTGAGTACTCTCTGTGACCAGCGGCAGCTCAGTCTAATTCTGGACTGTGCTGTAGCGTCTTATGAAAAACATGGCAGTGTTTGGGTGATTGGCATCAATGTGGAAAATTTATCCTAATTTTAAGTGGATTATAGTTCAACAAGTATCATGTTCCTCTCAGAGTTGCAGTACATTAACCACACCACAGTAAACTTTTGAAATAATCAATCAAAATAAAAAACAATTATGAACTTTTTTCTATATTTTATACAATTTCGAAGTCAAAGTCAAAGTCAAATTTGACAACCCTATGTGGAAAACATACAGTGAAATTACGTTTCTCTCTAACCCGTAAATTATATATGTACAACAATTTAAAATAAGCCGCAACATAAGTATGTGTATATAAATATAATATAAAACGTAGAAAATATAAAATATAAAGGGCACATTTCAATATGAAAACAATAGACATAAAAAAAAAGTGTAATTTCTTATCTAGATGTGACACACCCTAACTACTCATTTGTAAAATATATTGTAAATAAGATTTACAAAGAAGTGTAGCTGTTAATCTGCTTTCATGGCCTGTATACACATATCAGATGCTGGGATCTGAAAGATTACATGAAAACACAATGAGTGGGTTTTTGGCAATTTTTCAGCTGTAGCTCAGCTCATGCTGTATAGTATGTGTGTGTGTCTGTGTGTGTCTATGTGGGGGGTTAGTACAGCTTGTTGAAAGGGCCCAGCTGGGTTTGTAGAGTGTCAGAGGGAGGAAGAGAGAGAGAGAGAGAGAGCAGAGCATGTATGGGGCGGTCCATGTGGATATCGTCACTGGCATGTGAGGCATTGCGAACCAGTTTGGCTCATGTCTCTTCTCCCCCTCAATCTTCCCTCCCCCTTTTTCTCTCTTCCTCTCTTCCTCTTTCTGTCTCCCAGTGCCGTCCTCTAAAACTTTTAGCACCCACTCCCTCGTTCTTCCTATCTCCCACCCTCCCAACAAGATTTCTCTCTGGCCTCTCTGTGTTATTTCTTGCGACATTGCCTTCCCCTGGTCCAGTGGAAAATGTGATTGGAGGGTAGGAAAGTTGGTGGTTGTCGGGCTTCAGGCACCATGAGTGAGTACGCTGTGCACAGTGGGGCTTTCTGCCAGATTCAGCATGTCTCTAGTCAGGTTTATGACTAGTCTAGCTAACAGCTGTCTCTATCTCTCTGTCTTCCCTCTGTTTGTTTGTCTCGTTTTATCTGTCAGTGAATCAATCAGTTGGAGCCATAGGCATTTGCCTTTACAAGTTCAATATTTGTACTTAACTGTCAGTATTTTTTATAAAAAGTTGTTCATATTTTTTTTAAGTTAAAAACACTTCTTTACTGTATTGCATAACAGGTTGTTGGACTTTCATAGCTTTGCACTTGAATTTAAACCCTATCCAATTCCTTAAGATAACATTTTTCCAGTCGTGACATGAGTGTCTAGTTTGAATCTCGGTTATGTGCTCATGTTTGTTTGTTGAAAGAAAGGCACTAAAATATTTCAGTTTATTGCCGACACCTCCTTTTGATCTTTAATGTTTAATTGTTTTAGCCCAGTTTGATTAAACCGACTAAGGCTCTGTGGAACTGTTGATCATTTGTCGTACTGTACACAGTATTGATTGGTAATTGATCTTGATTTTGGTGCTTGTCTGACCCTCTTTGGCCCTGTGTACTCTGCACATGGTGTTGTGTTTATTGCTGATGGCAACAGGGTGACAGAGGCATGTGAACTTGAACTTTCTTCCTCTGGTGACGGCTAGCTGCTGCGTTATGTTGTTAGTTAGCTTTCTTTGTGCCTGCACTCAACCTTTTCTTAACTTCAGTTAGCTTTATCATATCAAGTGATTGTTTAATGGTTTAGTTCAATGGGTCATGGTGAAAAAAAGTCTTGATATGTGAATATGTTGAATTTTCAAAAATATTCTGTTCACTCTGTACTTTGGATAGTCTTGGTTAACGTTGCATTTTTTAAAAACTCAATTGTTAGTTTTGCCAAACACAATACACACGCAACTTTTGCAGTCTCCACTGACCTTTTGTCAGAAGACACAGCACAGAATATTTTGTGCTATAATTATCCTCATTCACATCCTATCAGTACTCATGTAGACGGTGAAGTGTGTTGGTCACATTTCATATCAGTCCAGTGGAGAAAGATTGTGATTCTGAATAAAAATGTCCCACAGGATCAGGTTTGCTGATTACAGTACTGTTCAAACAAATAGGTTGATACTCCACCTGTACAGGTTTTTACAGTATATAGTTTATGTAGCAGTAGCACTGTACATTGTATGTACTATATATACTGTTTTTTTAAGATGAGTTTTAAAACAATAATTATCTATAGATAAATTAGTAGTATAAGTAATTAATGATAAAATGCCTTCTTTGATGCATTCTTATGAATTATTTCAATCGCCACTTAAATCTGTGCTGAAACCTCATTGGTTTTGCTTGTTGAATGATTCCCCCATCTGCTGTGTGTGTTTTTTCTTTTTTCAGCACAGTCAGTCATTCAGTCTGGATTAGCAAACTGTGAGAGACATCTTTGTTAGAGCAACATCGACAGACATACAGACAGAGCCAGAAATAGAGGCACGCAGAGAAACAAAGGACATTATTTTTTTCTGTATGTGAATTCCCATTGTGTCAATTGAAAGATTTTCTCAATCGCACATTTGTGTAGAAAAGGTAACTAAAACATAAATTCAGTGTCTAAACAGTGAGAATGTGCTATGTAATGGAGACCTAAATGTATGCTCTTTTAATAGCACACTAAACTCATGCGTGAACATCAGGCACATAGCTGAAAGTCTGGGTACAATTATTAGTTTTCCGCAGCAGCACTCAAATGTGACACTGCTTCACTCTGTTTGAATTAGAAAGCTGCTGTTCAGTTTAATGGCCAGTATTAAAGATGACTACTTGCAGTACAGAAATGGTTGCAGCTTTTATATTTTTCCCCAGTCATAAAACATTTAATTCTCTCTGTTCTTATTTGTGTGCCTGTGCTTTATGTGTTTAAGTGCTTTATGCACCGTTACTTTTATATTTTATATTTTTATATTTTATATTTGATCATTTATATAACTTTTATCAGAAAGTAGGTTCTCATAGTAAGTAGTGAGACCTTCCCTCAAGTAGGCTTGCGCTTTTCATTTGTGCTTTTCTTGTGTGTCTATCAGTTGCCTATAAAACAATTAAAAAACACTGTACAGTAGAATTTGACATGTATATTAGTATACTACTAATATCTTCTGTATGCAATGTAGACTGCCGCAATCCAAGTAAGCATCTAATTTAATTTAATTTAACTGAGGATACAAATTTACACAAACATTTGTTGTAAACAAAAGGTACAGTGCTACAGAGTCGTTGAAGTGGGGCATTTGCAAATTCAACAGGTGGCCAGTAGGGGGCATGCTATACTTTCTATTCTTTCGGTACTGTGAAACTGTTTTTAGGCTGCTTTCCATATAATAAGGTTGTCCAGTCTGCATGTATGTCCTGCCACTCAGAAATGATAAGCCATTTATGACAACCAAAGACATTATCTCTACCTACACACTAAGTAATGTACAAAAAATTAAATTTTTTGTTTGTTTGTTTTATCTTTTTTTCTCTGTGTGTAGATGTGTGTAACAGTACTGATTTGCCAGAGCTTGAAATTATCAGCTTATTGGAAGAACAGCTGCCAGTCTACAAGCTGAGGGCCGACACAATCTTCGGATACGACCAAGATGATTGGCTGCACACGCCGCTTGTGGATCCCAACTCTGCCCTCGACCTGACTACTGAACAGATAGAGGAGACCCTAAAATACTTCTGTGAGTTGACACGCAATTTTCCATTGATATCTGTGGTTATGTTTGCAAAATTGGATTTGTACATTTACCCTCAAAGAAACCTGGAGACTGAGTATCATTGAGGATTTAAAATCAAGAGTGGGGGAGATTTCTAATGACCTTCAGCATGCAAGAGAGAAAGTGAGATCACACAGTGTGGGTACAACAGCTGATCATGGTTGCTACAACACGCCTGATAGGTCTCTCTGTCACTCCCTGTTGGTAGTGTTTCTTTCTCTTGCACTTAGCCCTCTGCTCAGCCCTCTAATGCACGTGTCTGCTCTTGTCTTATCGAACTAAGAGCTGACTTTTGGTTGTCGCCTATGGCAGCTGTAACCGCATGCACACTCACTTGAAAGCAAATAAGCACCCAGGCTTATATAAAACACGTGCACATACTGCACATGGCAAACCGAGTGAACATGTTGGGGTTTTTTTTCTTTATCATGAATAAATAATTTCTAATTCACGTCTACTTGAACAGTGACTCAGGGGAAAACGGTTTCTAAAAATAGATCAGACATGTTATAAATAGACTTAGGAGAGAACTGTAATGTTACCTCGATCCCCGATGCTGACATAGACACCTTGGCCATGGCATGTCATGTTACAAAAAAACATTATGAGAAATTCGGCAGAGGGCATATTGTCAAAAAGCAACATTGCTTTTTTCACCTAATCATCATTTGGATTCTCGTAATAAATTTGTTGTTCTCATCGCTACTGGAGGAATGTTTCTTCTTACTATTGTCTCAGATAGAAGAAGGTTGTATTGGTTTTAACATGGTCATAAAGTTTATGCCACTCAAATCTAGGGACATATTCTCTGATAAAATAATTACTTATATCAACCGTCATAAAGGGGCACAGAGACAATAGTACAGTGATTAGGCATTTATTTATTTAACAACCTTTGTTATCTGACACTCAGGTGAATTGATTTGTTTAAGTATGTAACCTGCTGATTGAGAAGGACGTGTTGCAGGGGATGGAGGTGACTACCCAATAGAGAGGTTTCACTATTAAGACAACATGGGTATGTGTTTGATCCCATAGCAATTCCAGCAATAATTGAGATAAGTATTGACAAGATTGTCAATTAATATGAAAAATATCTTTAATGGATAATGTTTGTTTAATGGAAAGATCTTAATTAAAATTCAACCCCAGTCTAATTAGTTTAAAATAAAAAGAAAGACCAGAAAAAAATCCATGAATATTCATTGTGTTCATTCATTTTGGGTTAGCCACGTCATCTCTGCTAGCACCACGCTCCTGCTAGCTGCTTCTGCATGCTGCTCAGCCTCAGGCCCTGGGTCTGAGCCTGTTGCTATAGCAACCACACAGAAGGACAAAGTAGAGGAGAGGAGGGGAGGATGCTGACATACAAATGGGGGGCTGGAGCAAACTGTTGATACTGCTCCCACTGATTGGCTGTAAGCACTCTTTTATCCCGCCCACCTCACTGTGTCACGGTTATCATCATTTCTGCTGCAAAACCCGTGACTGCTGCTGCTGCTGCTGCTGCTGCTTCCTCTCTCACTCTCCGTATCTCTGTGCTTATTGAGTCATTGTTAGAGATGCGGTGCTCCATGTGTAGACCTAGTGCTGTCACTGAGCAAGCAATATTACAAAAGAGAAGACAGTGGTGATAATATAGTATGGATAATATAGCCTCAGAAAGGCGAGATTCAGCCAGAGGACAGACTTACAGGAGCGTTTGAAGCTATAAATGGATGAAGGCATGAGAGGATAGAAGGTGACACGTTTGCTGAAGCTTTGGGGTAAACTGATGGACAGAAAAGAAAGAAGACAGACTAAAGGACAGCGAGACCACAGAGATTACCTGAAAATTGCAGATTTATTGAAACTGTGAAGCATTAAATGATGGACAAAAGGACAATGAAGTGTTTTTTTCTGCTGACAACAGATGATGCAAGTTATGTGGGATGATGTAGAAATGGCATCGACACCACAATAAATATGGAGCATAATATGCCATAATATGACAGTTCGTTACCAGTAAGAGTGGGCCATAAAGGACATAAGATCAGCCAGTGCTCTCTCACTAACAGCTGGTAACTACTAGTCATGGGATGACTGACCCATGGTCAGTGTCATTTACCAGTAAGACCCCAGTGACAGCTGGTTACTTCTAGCCATGCTGGGATATTGGATCATCCATAAATGCTACAGCTAAGCATGCCTGGATAAAAACAGCTGTTAATCAGTGCTGTGAGGATGAAGAGACGAGGCCAGAGGTTTGTGAAGGCCGACTACTATGAACTGGACTGGTACTATGAAGAATGTACTGATGGTAAGACCATAGTCTACTATAATTTAATGCAGTGACAGGTACAGTTAAGGTCAGGTCAATTTAAACCACTAGTATTACTTGCTGTATAATGTGGTAATAATAGTTTGTACATACTGTACAATAGTATGTATAATTGCATAGTTTACAGGCTGAAACTAAATGGACCCATAGAAAAATGTGTACAGGAGAGATGTCTTAAGTGCTTTTGTAAAGTGTAAAAATGCAGTCACAGCAACAAAGAAGATAAGATGTCTAAATACTACACTAACAAAAATGTAAAATGTAAAACAGAATTAATGGTATGAAGTTCATAACTTTTATAATAGCAGGTGTATGTGTTGTAACACTGTTTGATAAGCACAAGCCAGCATTTACATATTCACTGGTGACATATAACCCAGATTAGAATGGTGAGAGGTCGTGACAGGACCTGCTCAGCATAATTGAACTAGTAGATTATAAGGTAAAAAAAAAAGACTGGTTACCAAACTACTCCTTGGGAGCTGAGTCAGCTTGGCCTGTAAAGTAGGTGTGGGTGTCAGTTTGGACGTAGGGGTCTGAATCAGGAATAGAAGCTGTCTGTGGCTCTGATGACACTGGCCAAATGAAAGAAGTCACACATGGTGAAAACACTATTGTGAAGATACATATGCAATGAGAATGCTGGAAATATTTTTTAGGGTTGAAAACTGTTAAATGACCTTCTGGGCTTTTCAAAGACCACCATTTTTTATTTGTGTCAGTGACCCTTACATCAGATGTCTGATTTAATGATAATACACAGAGTCCCAACTTAGCATAGCATATCATGTAGAGGGTCTAAGTAACAAAGTAAATAACTCACATGAACTCACATATATCCTTATTAGAAAATATGCAAAACATTGGTATATAAAAAAGCAATGCCTCCTGTTTCACCAGGATAAACATGCATATTAATTTCAGTGCTGTAAATGTATCTGTATGTATTATAGACTTTGATGCAGTGCATTTATATAATACACCCCAGTTTTTTTCGACAGCTAGTGCTGTTATCTTGGTGTAGCTACAGTATGTGAGCTGTGTGGATAATGACTGTACAGTTTGAGCTACACTTGCACAACCAAGAGGTGGGGGACAGTGTGATCATGTGACGTGACAAACAGCAGGTTACAATGTGCCTGGTTTATTATGAGCTGCTGGCACTGCCTGTAGCTCTTCTGCTCTCCCTTCTGTCTGTGTATCTCTTTCTGCCCTTGTCTGATTCTCTCCTCCTGCCTGAGGGACTTACTATCTCATATGGCAGCAGGTTATGGTTGATAGCCTATTGTATTATGTAATTAATGAATGCTTTATTCCTTTAACTTGCTTTAATTGAAGTTGTCCTCACCACTGGTGGTTATTTGCAAATTTGTTGTAGTGTGAAAAACTGTAAATTTAAAAGGAAGAAAAGGGGAGTAGAAGAGGGTGAGAATGTGATCTATTCGTTATGGACACTAATATGAATGTATGTGTCAGGGATGCTCGGTAGACATAGTTGCATAACATTCTCATAACCTCCACCCACCCACCCTCCTTCCCCCCATAGCGCTGGGAGCCTATGTTTCATTTCTAGTCTTTAGTGATTTGAATAATGTTTCCTGGTAGATACCGACAGTAGGTTTAACTGTGCTTGAAATGCTCAGATAATCAAATGAGAGGGGATGTGCAGTTTGTTTGTGGATTCTAGAGGCAGAAATAGAAAGCAGCTGGTTTTTTTCTGAGATATGCAAGGGTTGGATGCGGAAGTAGGTTGGCTTATATTTAGCTCAGTGATTTTCATTCTGTTCTAAGCCCCCCTTGTCTATTGAAGCCTGCCAAAATTTTCTTTGGCACTTTATAGAAACCTTCAGAACAAATGGCTGGATGGACAGAGGGGGGCCAGGGGCCTGGGGCAGGAGAAAGAGGGCAAACTATTCTACCAGTGAGGAAGAAACAGGCCAAAAGGAATAGTCGTAGGAATTTAAAATGAAGCTGGAAAAATAAACATTTTTATATCAGCATTATTGTGCTTTTAGAAAACTAATTGTTTTCTTCCAAATCTGCAGAAGTAAAAGTTATAGCTTTCAATTTGTAGTTAGTATAACAGAGTTAGTATAAAGAGTGAGGCTGTAACAGAAAAACAAGTGGAGAGTAAAGAGTGAATGTGACCAGAAAAGCAATGGGAGAGGAACACTATTTAATGGAAGTGTTTGACTCTTTTGTTGCCTGGAGCATTGTATTTGAAGGACCATTGAGTGGAGTTACTCAAGCATTAAGGATGGTACTGAGCTGACATCAGTTTTTTAGACCAATTACAGTAATTATAACGCTTGAGCAATGACTAATGAGCAGAAATTTGGGCTGCTTTGATGTGGCCTATCCAAATTTTAAGGATCAAGTCTTTACTTGTTAAGTTCAGATGGTCATTGATTAGTGTCATATAGTAGTTTTATTAATGTGGAAGTAAATCACTGAACATTTCTCAAGTATATTTCTGTGTTTTTCAATAAGCCACTAAATGTGTATTCAGTAGGAAATGCTAATGAGCACTGAGAGTGTTGTAACATTATTGTTGTCATAGGACAGCTTGTTAAAATGTACATGGACGAGCACCCAGGACAGTTGATTTAATTTTCCTACATAGCAGTATCAGTACTTCTGCTGACGCTTACTCACCTCAGCCTCAGCAGTGAACTTTGAATGATGGTGTGAGTTATAATTCGTGCTGGTCTTAAGTCACCAGGCTACTAGGAAGTCTCTCAAACTAAATACTTTGCTAAGGTGAACTGTAATACTGCCCTCAGTTTTTTTAAAACATAGATATTAAGAGCAAATATTATTTTATTAATTTCATTCTTCATCAGACAGACATATTACTAGAGACAAGTTTTGAAGCTTTGTGCTTATTTTAAAGGAACCCCAGAAATATCGGTACCGTCTGATTAGCTTGAACCAGAACAGTGTGTTCTGCATTTAAACTTGACAGTAGCAGTCCTGTGACAGTCTTCTGAGCAGACTTTGAATGTGTTTGTTCTTGATATTTGAAATATTTTGGAAGTGGATTTGAAGTTTACACATTTAATAAATGGGTGTCTTTCTGGACCTTGTACATGTATGTCAGTCCTACTGACTAAAGAAAACTCCTTATCATAACACTGACTTCCTGTACACACAAAAGATGGATAACCTCACAGTCATTTCAAGAATGAAATAAATGTCTTGTCTGTATAGTTCACAATGTTTAACTCTTAGCCCTTGACACAGTCAGTTAATACTTCCCTAGTATGATAAAGACTATCATCTCAATATCCTGTCATCGGCTTATTTTGCTTAAAAAAGTCTTTAACAGCTAACAGAATACTTTCAGATTAAAGCTAAAATATCCTACAAATCTTACTTGATGAGATGGGCTGTAAGGGTGATTAGTATACCTTTGAAATCTTTTGCTTTGTCTGGCTCCGCCCTGGAAACAGGTGTATGTGTGTTATTGTTTGCTCTGCCCTGTTGTCGCCATACAAGCTGAATGGACTGTACCAAATATTTTTCACGTGAGGGGGGGGTTGCATAATGGCTTAGTTAGATTGGACTTGAGACACACCTGCGAAACAGGTGACTTACTCAGTGCCAGTTTCCTCCTTTAGGTGCCAGCCTGAAACATTTCAACCTCTTGAATGAAAACAGCTGAATGGGTTGAATATCTGAGGATTAGAGGGATAAAACCAAATATTATTTTAAATGTCCTCATCTGTTTTGTTAAATCTATTTTAACCTAGTTTTAAGACCTTAATTTGCACTTGGACATGTGTAGTTGTGTGTACACCCCCCATCTGTTGTATAGTAGAGCATGCTGCTCACTGACCAGTCACAAAATAGAGGAGGAGGAGTTAAGTTATCCGGTTGTCTGACGGAGCTACAACTGACAGCAGACACTACTAGGCGATTGATGGAAAAACACACAGACATGCATAATGTAGTGTTAAGAGAGGCAGATAGAATACACACCTTCTATTTTAGTTAGGTCTGTATGTGTGTGTAGACACAAAGATATTTAATTTACTAATATACTAAAACACATACACAAATGCACATAGCATTGGTAGAAGCCATGGCATTGTTTGTGCGGGCTTTGTGGATAACTGGTTAGCCATAGTGCCACAGAGGAGGATGGCACACATCACAGCTGCTGAAGATGAACTGGAGTACTCCTACGAGCCAGAACAGGACAAGGAACATGTTTGTCTTTCTTGTAATGAAAGCACAGAGCAGGAAGAAGATGAGGAGGAAGATGTCTGTTTTTCTACCTGTGGAATTACACAGTATGAAGAGGAAGAGGAGATGGACGAAGAGCAACAAGTTCTGTGTGAAGGTAGACTGTGGTCTTTGTAATCAAAGGCACTTCATTATCCCCTTCATTCTCCATGTACACCAGTTTGCTCTGTGTATCTGGCCCTTGTTGTGTGTCTTAATCTATTTGTTTTCAAAAGATGTCAATTACAAAGTGAGTTATTGGATACCTGTGTAACTTTTTATAAAAGGTATTGTGTCTCCTGCAGGCTGTGGCTTTATCCTCCAGTTGTAGTTCTTCATGTTAGTGTTTAATCTGTCCTCAGCACAGTGTAGTTTATCGGTCTGTTTTGAAAAGTTCAAATATGGGTTAGGCTCCCTCTCTCACTTGGTACACAAGGTTGTCTATTAGAATAAATAAATAGAAGCTACATTTGATACTTTTGTGTGCATTATTTTAGAAAGTATGAAGTATCTGAGACAGAGTGTGAAACTCAGGGGTTACCGTGGCATAAACATAAACGTTTTATATTTGCAGTTGAGGTATAGTCTACTCAGTGATTCACACAGTTCCACACAGGCTGTGTTTGGGGCATTGATTAGTTTAGCAACGGCTCGCTTTTCCATTCAGTCTGTTTTCTTGGCGTCTGTTTGTTGTACTTGAACCTGTGCATTGTCGGTTGCCAAGTAGCAGCTATGAGTATTGAGATGTCTACCCCCTGTTGCAAAGCAGATGGACCGAAAACCAGAGTAGTCACACTGAGCTTTTTCAACACGGTCACCAAATCTGAAATCTACTGTGAGGTTGTAACCTGTATGCAGTTTTTTACTTAGTGCCTGTTGTGATCTTTGGGGAAGCAGGTGAAAATAAGACTTAACCTAAAGATTTGTCTCTCCTTTGCCCTCTCTGCGATAAAGAGAGAGTGAGGCACCCGTCTTGTTCTTGGTGAAAGCACAAAGAAAACACCTTGATCGTCTTCCAGTATTAGGTTACACATCTTTTTGTACAATCCAAATTAGTGTTGCTTTTCCTTCACAACCTATTTATGATTAAACTGGATTAATAACATAAACCATTAACGAAAGACCAGGAAATCCCTTACATATTTCTTAGTCAATGTGAATACCAAAACACACACTGACTCCCTCTCGACCTAAATGCCATTTTATATGGTAGTAGTTTTGTTTACATAGTACCAAGAGAAGTAACCTTGATATACTAGGGTGTATGTATTTTATTGGTTGCATAGTTTGCTTTATTGTGTCTAATCTGGGAGGAGTGCCACCCTGGAATAAACCAGGATATTCTCCAATAGAAAGCTCAGACACAGAAAGTATGACAAACAGGTTGCAGGTTTCACCAAGCATGTAGTTTCATTATGTGTGAGCACGTACACAGTTGTGTTTCCTGGTGAGCGCCATGCCAGTTTTTTTTCCTCTGTAATATTCTGTGACTCAGTAGCTCAACAAAAAGATGAAGTTGTGTGTTTGCATTTTTTGCATTGTCATGTGTGTCTTAACTGTAAGTCTATATCACACTTGTATAGAGGTATATTATATTTAAATATTTGAAAGGAAAATATTCACATGAAACATTCCTGAACCCTAAAGCAATGTATGAGCAAATTCTTTGGACTGTGGCTAATTACTCATGTTAATAGCATTTTTGATGGTTTTTCAATGTTGCTGGGCCTGTTGGTCCACTATTATGGTCCAGACTAAAATATATCAACAACTACTGACTGGCTTGCCATGAAATTTTATACAGACATGCATGGTGTTACTTCTTGTTACAATTTGCCAGTTTATTTTCTACCATTTACTGTATGTTTAGAGTGAAATGGCAGTTTTGTACAGACATTACTACTTTGCTTTTGCACAGAAAACTTACAGAACCAAAAGCTTTTGGTTTCTTTTATCATGCCAACATGCTGAAGGAAGCACACAAATAAACAGCATGTTAGTTTTGTCAGCATGCTAGCTTGAGGACAAGCTGTCTGATGTGTGATGAACACATAGAGGGAAATTCCAAACCACCACACAGAAAATATGTTGAGGTGACCTTATTTAATCAAACAAAACATATTTGAGAAATTTGAGTAGTTGTTCGCTATCATATGCTCCTTTAACACTAAAAGAGCAACTTCCGGCATTTATTAATGATCGATAATGATGGGAAACATAATGCATAATATAACATAATGCATAAAGCAAAGCCAGCTCAGGCCTTGTGTTGTTGTTTTGTCTGTTTCCAGCAGCTGCCCATTGCCTGTGCTGTACTGTATGAGCATATGAAAATGTGTTGTTTGCATTGTCCAACTGTGTTTTGCATTCTGTGAGGCCTCTGAGTTAGTGCTGTGATACATGTGCTCGGCATGGCATTTGTCGTTCTAAACTGGAGTAAAATGCTGTTTTCTGTTCCCACTGAAAAAGTTAAGTTGTTGTCTTCTGTGACACATTACGATATTCTGGGAATTGTACTCTCCAACAGTGCAACCTGACATACATCCTCTTTCCAGCTGACTGTGTCGAATTGACCATCTGTTTACCTGCATATATTTCCACATTCATTCATTTTGGCTATGGAGATGTGTGTGTGTGACTTCAGTGTTTGAAAGCGGATACTCTCAAGAAATGTAAATTAGTCTGTTGTTTTTGCTGGAATGCTGCTCATGATTGTCCCGGACAAAGGGTTATACAGTCACTTGTAATTTGTTCTATTAGCGAGATCCTGTTTTGAATTTTGACCTGTGCTGAGCAAATCTTCCAATCCGGACTGAAAACCAATTACCTGGTCATTAAAAGTCTGAGCTTTGTGTGAGGACAGAAGGCAGTGACAATGTAGCTCATGTAGCTGAAGTAGAAATGCTGGTGTGTGGTCCTTTATATTGTGTCTGTGTCTTCATACTTTGTCTATGTCTGCATTCAATAGCTTATCTTTTATGAATCACCAGGTAGGGCAAGGTTATTCAACCAAGTACATTATGACTGTAAACTGCTTTGCCAAGAATTCTACATTTACATTGTTATAATTTTTCAGTTTTTAACTTGAAACTGTCAGAAATGATAAATCTACTACATGTGCTTTATTAAGGTCATTGTGGGCGGTGCAGTCGTACTGGAGTACGTTATGTTAACAGGTGTCTCTAATGTTTCAGACCTCATCGTGTAAATAGGGAGGTCAAAACATTAGAGACAACTCTGCTATGTAGTAGTGATACTGTACTACTGCATGGTACTGCATTTTTTCAGTAATCTTCTTAGTGGGTTTTGTGTTGAGAGTTAAAGACTTTTTTTCTCTTTGTGTATCTGCAGTGCTGTGTGCTGACAGAGTGGGCCAGATGACGAAGACTTACAGTGACATTGACGCTGTTACACGACTGCTGGAAGAGGTAAAATTCTGTAATGAAAAATAAGTTAAGACAGAATAAACACATATGACTACAGTTTAAGCTGACACATTGAGGCAATATTAAACATGTAGTCTAATCGTCCGAACACAAGTCAGTTTATGAGGCCTATGACAAGTGGATTTGATAGAATTATCATGAAACTAGTTTCCAGCAGCTGATATTCAAATCTGAGTGCTTCGCATGAGCTGCCCAGTGAGTCACAGAATGTCAGACATGACATTTTAAGTGAGGTGAGCTCAGC
>OMLM01008623.1:0-43653 GCA_900302695.1 Helostoma temminkii
ACAAGATTTTGTCATATTTTACCCACAATCGTTTAACTCTAATATCTGCTTGTGAATGTGTGTGAATAAATGAGAGGCAATTTCTAAAGTGCTTTGACTATTAAGTTAGAAAAGCGCTATCGAAGTGCAGTCCATTTACCATAAATCTGGGACAGTTTTCTAATGACAGTTATTTAATGCTTGGAATAGGTTCTTACTGGGAACGTCTGGTGCTTTACCCTAATTACGCTTTCAAAATAGTTGTGTTATAGTTGGAACAAAGAGTTATGGTAATAGAGAGAAACTTTCCCTGTGTTGATGTGTATCTAGCCAGTGGCTGGCAATACTCTGATATTTAACAGACAGAGTGAACCAGCTCTTATACAGTCATGTGCACCTGTTATTACCCTCTCTTTTAATCCTGTGGTTGTTGTGTGTGTGTGTGGACAGAAAACAATAAAAATCATCTGATTATAGCAGGTCTTCAAAAACAATACCCAGTGAATTATTATTATTTTTTTTTTATTTTTTTTTTACAGTGGCATTAATGCTGTGATTTCTACATTTACAAAGTTATAATTACTCAGTTTTTAAGTTAGAACTGCCTGAAAGGTAATAGTTCTTATAAATGTTTATTATTGAATGGGGGGATCTGTTGGGATTTCGCAAACAACAATGTAATGTTTTACCTTTAATATGTGAAGTGCCTTAAGATGACTGATAAATAAATTGAAATTGAAATTGAAATAGTGGGTGGTGGAATCAACTGGAGTGCATTATATTATATTATAAAAGTAGAATTCACGGCAGATCTGCTGTATTGGATTGCATTAGATTGTACAGGAGGTCATAATGTTATGCCTGATTGGCGTATGTCAAATGTACAAACTAATTAACTAGTTTTGTTTAGTGTTTTTTTTAAGTACATATTCTACCTACCCATGGTAAAACACACACATATATACAGAGAATACAGAAATTGAGAAAATAGGGGTGACAGTCCTACAGGACACGATTACTTCAAGTTGTTGCTGTTAAAGGTGGATCCACAAGCTATTGCTTTGTAGTGGTACTTAGTATTGCATTAGTTTTCTTTTTGTTTTGTTTTGTTTTTTTAAAGGCTTAATTTTTGTTCAGTAAATAATGGCATGGTGGAATAAAAAGTTCCATGTCGTCTTAGATTGCCTAATACTAGGACGCACTATGATCAGTGAAGCAGAACTAAAATCCTCTCTTCATCACTCTCAGATTCCTACCCATATGTGTCATGGCTGGTTTGCGCCTTCTTCCTGGGTCTGACCCCTCTCTGGATCGTCATCTCCTCCAAGCATCCAGCCAGCCGCACCCTGCTCTACTCCGGATGGGAGCCAGTCATCACTGCCATGGTCATCAGCAGGTGTGTGTGTGTGTGTGTGGGTTTGTGTATGTAATTGTGTGTTTAGTCTTCAAAGGGGAAAGAACAACTAATCTGTATCAGTGGCTCTCATGATCTGGTTTGCTTGATGATCCATCCCCAAAATGAATTGGAGCATTAAAGCACATACTGTACACCCTTGGGTCCCCTTGAGCCTGGCAGCCTTACAAATAGCATCTAGCTCTCGCTCTCTCTGTCTAGTTGAGCCATTCAAAATGACATGCAATTTGTATGAATTAATTTGAACACACTTGTACAATACCATGTAATTTCACATCACTTGTGACTCCTCTGATTTGTTGTTGTACTTGCTTTGCAAAGACAGCAAACATCTTGTTAATTATTTTGGCAAAAGACTTTCATGGCCTGTTTATCAGATGCTTTAGTGTTATCATTCGAGATGTCCTGATCAGATCTAGGCACATTTAAACAGCTGGTATACAGCTATAAAAACAGCTATAAAAAACCGGATCCATTCGTTTTTGAACTGACTTTGTTTTGTCCCTCTCAACATGTTGGAGGTCAGTTGCTCGCCTTCAGAGCCAGGTTCTACAGCGCAGCATTCTGGTGCACATAAGAGTGAACTTTGAGTCTGTGAATGTGAAAACTTGGCAAAATGTGCTAAACCCTGGTGCAATTTGCATCTGCAAACAGCAGTGTACAAAATATTCTGTAGTCTTTGTACTGTTGCACTTCTTGGTTACAATAAAGGACGTTACTGAATTTGTCTCAACACATGCTGAACATAAATCTATGGAAAAAGCTCAGTTTATAGTAACCTCTTGTCCTTTGACGAATTTATACAAACACTGCAGATGTGCATGTGTTGTATTCTATTGAGGCAGCAGCTCAGGATACCTAGAAGAACACAAGAACAAATATATAAATAATTATAAGTTAATAAATAATTTGAAAGAAATTAATTAAACCTTGATGTGAAAAGTATTAATTGGTTTGTAAATTATTAACACTTTTTTAAAACCTGGAACCCCAGCATCAAAAGATGTCACATAAATATTCAGTGAAATTTTATTGTAGTTAATTTTGTTTTAGATTGGACATGGTATTGGCCAAAACCATATAATAAAGAATTCATAAGAATTAGAGTAAAGAAACTTGATTGAGACATCCCTAGTCCCCTCATCCTAGAAAACTACATTATTCTACTGGCTGAGTTAACTGAGGCATCAACAGGGCAACACCAGGTCACGCACATAATAAATTCATCGTTATCTCTGCTGTACCTCAAGGCAGGCATCAAATGACCAGTTGCACCTGTCTTTTTTCTGTCTTTAATGGAGGATAGAAGATACAAATAGTTGTTCAGGACACTATTATTGCTAAAAACAACAGGAAAATCTTTAATACTTAATTGTCTTTTAGTGTTTCTCAATCAGTGCAGCTGATAAAGTGTTTTTAGTGTGATTTTTATACACAAGCACAGCAGTCCACTATGTCCACTATGGACATCACTTTGATCAAGACAAATGCTCTTTTTCTCCTTCCATTGCACAGACACAGTAACACCAGTTAATGATCTAATTATGTTGTATTCTGCAGCATCGGAGGACTCATCCTGGACAAAACAGTCTCTGACCCAAATCTGGCTGGCATCGTAGTGTACACCCCAGTTATCAATGGTGAGTAACTGTAATGGCACTCCCTTCACTCTCAAAAGCTTTGAGGTATTACTGTTTGATTTGCAGTTGCTGGACATGAATCAGGTCAAAGACTGTGGGTTTTAATATGATGGCTTCCTAAATCCTGTGTGAAAACAACATGGCCTATGGTCTCAATAAATACTGTATATGATTACAACATTCAAGGACCTGATGTTATGCTAGTGGACTCCTGGTGAATGTGTGAGGTTTTAATAATTTAGACATTATTATTATTATTATTATTATTATTATTATTATTATTATTATTACTGTTATATGATTGACTGATGACTGACGGTTCTGAATTGAAACGGATGCAGCTTGTCCTTGTTCTCCACTCTGTCTTCTGCTGATTCAACTCTTATATCTTTAAGGCTCTGGCTGTAGATAGCACCCAGCAGCCATTGACCTTGCTCTACCACAATATTCTATAGTGTGTTTAGCCTTTCAGATATTTTTTACTACAATAAACAAGATGCAACAAAACAAGACAGTCAGAAATAATTCTCCTCTCTGATTGGTTAAAAGGGCTGATGAATGCATTTTCACATAAAGGGTTTTTTTTTACAAAAAAATGAGTGCTGGACAACGATTACAATAATACAATTTTTAATCATGATTATTTGCATGATGTAAATTTCAATATCAATCAATTTGGAAACTCTATTAACAAATAAGGTGCATTTTAACAGCATTCTTTTACACAGTAGCAGTTCAAATACTTCTTTTAAATCTCAACTTAAACATTAATGTAATCAAATCATATATAAAACCAATGCTGTATTGTATTTAGCTAATGTATGGCATTCACATCTCCAATGAGAACAACTGTTGGTACACGTTGTAACGACCTCTTTTTTTATAGTCATTTCCTTTTCATACAGCACTTGTATTCTTCTTATGATGACGTGCCGTCCTTCGTTACAATCCCAAGTATGTCCCTGAGACTGACATCTTCCACACTACTATAGCAGCTCTAAAGAAGCTGTTAACCTGGATGTTTTGGGCACAGAGGAACTGTTTTTGTTTGTCTTATCTATCCCTTTTTTGTGTAATTAATGGATAGAGACATGGTGTTTATACACAAGGTGGATGACACACAATAATGTCTATTTGAAGTTTATATACTTGAACTGTGCAGCAGAGAAGAGAAGCAGCCTCAAGATAAATGAGGGTTACTAGAAAAAGACTCCAAATGTTTCTCAGCATAAATAACTTGCCTAATGAGATGGGTTTAGGCACTTGGCTACAGTTCCTCTGTCCCCACTTCATAAAACAGGTCTTCTTCCATTTCCTCTTATTTCCATTTCCCACTACGAGGCTCAGCCACAGTTACCAGGGCTCTGGCACCTCCACAACAACAGATAAGCTTTTAATTAAATGCTATTAATGAGACACATTTTAATGAGATGGAGTACGATTCTGACGCTAATTGATTTTCCATTTAGATGCATCGGCGCCAGAAAACAACTGGGGAATAAAGTATGCGACTGTTTGCAGAGCTAGGATGTTTTTATTTTGTGTGTCTCAGCAAACTTTTCTTTTTACAGTCTTCAGTTTACAACACTTTATTCAAGGGTGAGTGAACAGTGAGACAGTCTTCTCGTGTATTCAGCTGATTAAAATGCACCACAGTTCTTGTCCTAATAAAAGCTACAATTTGAAAATGGGCAGATAGAAACAGTCTGAGGATAGTGTGTGGATGTGGAGGTGTGGGAAGGGAGATGTGTAGAGTTTGATAAGGAAAGGCAGGTTAAATAAAAAAGATAGAGGCCATGATGACACCCATTATGATATCCATTATTTCATTTGAATGTATTATGACTGTTATATGCAATTTCTCCTGCGATGGAAGGTATCAGTGGCTTCTTAAATCATATTAATATTCAAGATATTCTGGTACTGGAGTGTCAGGATGTCATTTCATTTTCTGTTGTACTTTGTTCTTATTCTGCTCATTTCATATTACTTCAGAGCTAGGTCTACATGTTTAAATTCAACTACAGGTGTCATTTTGAGGCCTCTGATCTGACTTCCTGAACCTACACATATCATCAACTAGACAAACAGATCTTTGCTTGTCATCTTGCCATGTTTGCTTTGGTTGTTTTGTTTTCAGATAAAGTGTTTGCCTGCTTTACATCTTATTTCCACCAAGTCCATCATATCTTATCTGTCTGTGTTTTATCACATCACAACCTTGTGTTCAAACAAGCTAAAATCTAATTAAACCTATAGGAGAGGAGCAGAGATGAGATGAGCAAGCAGACAATTCCCGTGTCTCCCCCCTGGGGCAGAGTGGCCCAGCTGAGAGGCGCACAGGCACCCTGCTGTTTCACAAGTAGTCTCTCTGCAGTCCAGACCTCCACATCCTCCTCATTCTCATTCCACATGTCAGACTCAGTGACCTGATTAAGCCAGATCACCCCAAATCTCCTTCACCGTACCTTTGACCTCTGCTGAATTTGGAAGATCCCCCTCCACCCTCTTACACTTCACCTACCCCAGACACCCTTAAGGATACAACAGAAAGTCAGCATCAGTGGAAAATCCAAATGTGCAGTCATTCTAATTATCACCATGTTTTGATACCAAAATAGGAGGGGAAAATATTTTAAAATGACAAATTGCATACTTCAGTTCCTTAGTGCAATGTTGATGAATATTGTTGTACAGAAATTGTAATAATAATTGAAGACATCTTCAACAGGACTTAGCGATGGAGGAATTAGGTACAATAACAGTAGCTAGTAGGAAATAAGATGCACATAAGCTGAACTTATTTTGAGACTGAAAAAAATATTTCAGACATATTAGATTCAAGATTCAAAACACTTTATTAATCCCAGAGGGAAATTGTTTGTCATTAATAATGTTAGAAAACAATTTGTAATTGTGTCATTGAAACTGCATTCCCAAGATAATCCTACTTTTACAGCAGTTACAGCCATTCTTTTTTCTTTTGTTGAGGTAATCTGGTGAGGTTTCATACGTCTCAAAGCACTAGCACTTGGGCGCTTACTATAAATGCTGTAGGTTATAATGCCCCCACAAGAGCAATGTAACCTGATGCTTTCCAATTTACAGTAGTCATCTGCAACTCTACAATGTTTACATTGTATTTCTGTAATTAGATTTTATTTTAAAATCTAATTGATCAATTATTTGCTATATTGACTTTTCATTTAAAACCAAGATAATTTCTCAGTGACTGCTAACTTTGTAATTGTTTCCATACTAACTACAGATTCTACTGGACTTTCAACAATTACATATTATTGATTTTAGCTATATTGGTCTGAAACCAGTTATTATTATTGTTTTTACTTGTGTTTCTTCTGTTCTATGTATACAATAGTCTAACCATAAACATGAGTGTCATTTTTCTTATCTCAAAATTAGAAAGAAAATGAAATGAAGTTTTCTTCAGTATTCCTTCCTGCATCAGTTTAGTGGCATATGCAAGTGCCAGGGCAGGGGCATGGCATTAGAGGGTGAGGTCTGACAGGGCAAAGCCAATATGAATGTTCATGGTAAACACGGGCTTACAGGCCCAGTGGGAGAGCTGGTAATGCTCCAAGTAAGTGTAGACAAAGAGCCACAACAGCTTGAATTAAGTGCACATCAACCTGAGGTTGTGGCAGCATTAATTTAATTTACTTACTACAATAACTAGCCAGAAGTCTGAGCCACACCCGGCTTTTAATGCAGAAGATTATTTACCTGCTGTGCTGCAAGGATGTGACTGATGCATTTTTTATGATTTATTTCTAGCATTGCTCAATTCAGTTTTGACAGTCTTTGCAGACATAAATGCACACTTTGTGTCAAAACCTCTTCCTTCTCTTGTGAGCCTCCACCTGCCTGCTTGTTTGTGTGTGAGCTGTCCTGCCATTCTTAGTCACATGAAAGAAACATGAAGTTAGTCTGTCTAAAGGGATGTTGGAAGCAGCATGTGAACGTAAAGTTGCGTCAGTAGGGATGCCATCTCTCATGATCTGATGACTGTTCAGCTGATTAATGTCAATGCAAATCTTAAAATTGTGAAGAAAATAGAGATGCAAAGCTCTTTTAAACATGGAAGTGATGTTGGAATGTTGTGAAAGTGTAGCAATAAGACAAATTATCACCACTTAATTCCACTTCATGCTTACTTGTTCTCTGATGGACATAACTCACACTGTGTATTATCTTATACTCATATGCACCACTAATGATGACAAGAAAGAAGAGCTGCTTTGTTTGTTGTATTTGACTCAGCCTGGGCTCTCACAGATTTGAGCAGGTGATGAAATTCGCATCAAGCTAAAAGCATTAATTGGCCTTTGCTCTTCCCCTGATTTCAGAGAGTGGCCTCCAAAAACAGAACCACCACCATTACTTGAGAATCACTTGAGCCAGATTTTTAGTTAGTCCTCATTTAGTTAGTTTGGCTCTCAGGTATTAATCTATCTTTAGATTCTTGTACTAACATAGGAACTGCAGAACTTTTTAATCAAGAAAAAAAAATCACTGAAATCATCTGGTCAGGTAGAAGGCCAAACCTTGTTAAAAATATTTAGAAGCAAATACTGAATCTCTACGCTACTGCCAGACTCAGAGTATCTGGCTTAATGTGAGGTGTTAAGAGCACCTAAGATACAGTGTCTTTAAGCAGAAAAATATTACATAGCTTTATATATACAATTGTCACAGCACATGTTTTAAAGGCAACATCCAAAACCATACCACAAAATGTAATATTAATAAAAATTGTAACATTATTAATCTGCTTGTGGGCAGGTAGCCACATTAGAATCACAAATGTTTTTCAGAAAGTGTTTTTCCATTCACTGTCTGATTCTCCAGTTGTATTGATGTATTAATGTGAGGACGGTTACGGTTGCTGTATGACTCCACGCAGATCTAATGGTTTCCTCTCAGAAGTAGCAGCTTCAGTAGCTGTTAAACTCATTCACACAGTTATGATCACTATAAACTTACCTGTGACATTTAGCTTTTTTATTTTTTTCTTGGACACCATGACTGACACACTATGACACCATCTAAGATATGTTTGATAAGTAATTTATATACATGTCACTATTATTATAAAGTGTTACAATTTTATTCTTTAATTATCAGGTGTCCTAGCCAGGGCATAACTACTTCTAATAACTACTATGAATTCTCGTATATTTGGTTTACATCCTCTGTTTTGCTTACATATCGATTGTGGTGTCAGCCTCAGAGATGAGGTATTGATTGGCAGCTAGTTTTCATGTCAAATGTCTATTATCAAACTATTTTGTCTATCTTTACATTTTCTTTGGTATTTTTGATTCTCCTGAACTGAAAGCAGCTGTAGCCGGGCAAAGCAGTTTCCCTCTGGGGTTAATAAAGTATTCTGAATCTTGAATCTTCACATTATGGCATCACCTTAGCTCACTTGGTGATGCCAAAAAAAGGACCGGGTACTTGACTTTATGAACTGACATTTGCTGTTTCTACAGGTATTGGGGGGAACCTGGTGGCTATTCAGTCCAGCAGAATCTCTACTTACCTGCATTTCCACTGTGCTCCTGGGGAGGTTCCTGATGAAGCCAAAGGCTGCTACTATCCCTGCCGAACATTCTGCGGTACAGGTCAGTGCAAGCGCACAAAATCAAACCACTTAATAAAATCACATATGATTAGACATTGTTGTCCAACTGTGGTTAAGATAGGTGTGAAGTACTTGGTCCTTTTTGACCAACAAAACCTGATGCTAGTGCTGGTTCAAAGTTAGCTCAACTTGGGCACTTTCTAAATAGCTGTTTGGTTTTCCACAGGCTTGAGAACCACCATAGAGCTGCATCATTATTTCATTACACTACCTTTAACAAGCAGCGAGTGTTGATCCTGACTTTGTAAGCCTAAATACACATACAAACACTCCTTACCCAAAACATGTATGTGCTGCTCATTATGATTGCTTTGTACACTAAACATCATGTGCTAGCTAATGTTAAACTTTGTTAGCTTTATCCATTAGCTAGCTAATTAGCAATAACTACATCTTATTGATCACACTACAGTTAAACAGATATTAAATGAAACAATGGTTTTTACACTTACAACTAAGTTTCACTTGCTGGTCATGATGGCTCAGCCCCCAGCCCCTGATGCAATCAAGTTTTAGTTCTAGTCCAGCAGAGAGTTGGTGCCAGGTTTTACTGTCTGAGAGCTGGTTCTCTGGCTGTGAAAATGCAAAGAACTGGTTCAAAATTAACCTCTAGCTCTGAACCAGCCCTGGAACTGTCTGGTGGAAAAGGGGTAACAGTGGGGTCTGAGACCAAATTGTATGTCTGTGATGTCTGACGATGAGACATCAAAAGTGATCAAACCATCAGATGGTCAAAACATCAGGTTTGAGCAGTGAGATACCTTCATCATAGATACGGAATCTGCAAAATAACAAACTCAAATCAGCAAAAGTACTGTGAAAAGAGAACTGTCTAGCCATGGTCTTAAATGAAGTATATTAATGGATATTTATGCATTTTTTCAGGAGCCAATCACAGATCAGCTCAGGTGCTCATTTTATTGGCAATCCCTGGTCACTTAATCTTCCTCTGCACTATCTATCTGATGAAGAGCGGCCATACTACCCTGACTCCCATCTTCATATCCGTCTACTTAGCTGCTGCACTTCTGCAGGTGAGCACATGGTGACTTTATCACTCTAGGATGCTAAAGCTAAAGTATAAGGAAAAGTCTGAAATTCACTAAGTCGACACTTTAGTTGTTAAAAAGTCTTAAAACTCCTAAAGCATCTAAAATATGACTTAGATAGGTCTTAAAAATATTGAGTCACGATAAGGTAAAATGTATGTTACTTAGGCTAGCGGTATACAACAACTGACACGCAGCATGACGCTGACACGTCTGCAGCGATCCATCTCCCAGAATTAATGTGATGGAGCAATGGATGGCAGTCTTGCGCTATCCAGCGGGGATTTAAATATAAATATAAATTCCCTTTTGTTAACAGCTATATTGTGTGTTGTGTGTTATATACTATATTCTGCCCTACAGGTGGAACTGCAAAAAGTTTACTATTAATATTGTACTTTATGATAGTGTCGCAGTTATTACATCTGATTAACATTTGCATTATAAATGACCCTTTTTTAATACTGTAAATGCTGTGGTTTGCTGTACAGTTGAAACTACAAGAAGCTGGTGTTGATATGCAACTTTAGGGTAGTGGCCCACTTACTGCTTCTGATCACTATTACTACATGATCGTATCGTATAATTTGCATATAAGACGAGTCAATAAACGTAAGAATGTGCTTCTTATTGTGGCTGACCTGTTTAATCCATTTAGACAAACACAAACAATGTAAGGAAATATGCGAACAATGACGCAGATGACGGTGCCGCAGCCAAAGTATATATGACCCTTTACAGCAAGTATACCAAGCTTTAGTGTCATATTAATGTAGTGTTTTTACTTATGTTGCCCACTAGTAGCAGAAGTAATGACTGTCAGGGGAAAACGGAGGCTTCTCATGCAAACACGAGAAGATGAGTGTCAGTGTAACTGTGTCGGCATCAGTGGGGACATGAATTCACCTGTGTGAAGCGTTACCTAAGCTGTAACTGGGAAAAAAAAAAAAACTGAGAATACACTCAAATAAGTTCTTATGAAAAATGAATCTGTGGATGTGTGTTTCCTTCTTAATACCTGTAGTGAAGGCAGAGAGCCAGGTGTGTGTATCCTGTGAATTCCTTGAGCGTTGTGGTTTTGGGCGATGCCTGAAGGAATCTGACTTCTCTGTAGGTTTATGTTTAGACAGAAGTTAAGATAATTATGAAGCAGCAACTTGAATTATGAATGCCTGCTTTTACTTCTTCAGGTTCACCGTGATCCATCTGAATGTCTAGAATTTTAGGAATTTAGCTGGTGTGTTTTTGTGTGTGCACTGAATGCTTACTTTGCTTGAAAGCTTATTAAAGCTTCCCTTAATCTTTAATGTATACATGGGACATCAGAATGTGATCTTGGCCACTGCAGAGCTGGAGACATTCCAAATCCATTAGGTCTGGAGCCAGTAAAGCTACCTCACATGGCTGAGACAGGCACATGTGTTTTTAAGTATGCAAAGATACACCAGACTTAGAGAGTGTAGCTGACCGAAGTAGTAGAAATGACATTACTATACTAATATAACCATTGATATTACTGTAAGCCAGTAATGTACATATGTCACTATTATGTGAATTTGTAAAGATGTGTTATCGAAGCACTAACTATGGATGTCTGAAATGTGATGTACCATCAGGGGGGGAAAGACACTGGAGCAGGAATTTCAGTGGAAGTGTTTGGAGTGGCTTTTAAGACAATTTAGCATGTTAATGCATAGACCCATCAGTGAGAGAGACCACTCCAACTTGTTCAGCTTAGCAACTCGCTGCTTGAGAAGAGAACTGGACACCAGTGCTGTTCACCACTTATTATCAGACATTTTCTTGATTAGAAGTAGCTATAAACTGTGAAAGTGGTGTGAAAATAGTAAGCAAACATAGCTCTTATCCCATCTGAGGACTTTCTGGCCCAAGCGAAGACAAAATATTTGATCTAGAAGGTTAATGATGTAGCGACTAGCCTTAAAAGAGCTGCTTGCTAACTTACTATGCCAGAGTTGTGTAAGTCAGTCACTATGAATTCCAGATCTTCTGTTTTCTCTTTATGTTCACCTTTATACATAACACCTATTTAGAGCTTATTGAGGACAGGAAATTAAACTCTCTCAGTTCATTGTACCAGTTGATTTGGTAAAAGGAAGAGTGGCCATGATTGAAGGGTCTGCCACCAGGGAGGGTATGGAAAAGACTGCACGGCTATTGAACTTAGTAGTTAAAGAAGATCTTACTGATCTCTTTATCTCTGAATACCAATGTGTGGGTGCTGGAGGATAATGAGCAGGCTTTGTTTGTGCAGTAGCTGCAACTTCAGTCAGCCTCTCCACCTATACTTCAGCCTAGAATCCAGTGGTGGTAATGAAATGTCAAAGCCATTCTTACCAGTCTGTCTAATAGTAAACTGAATACAGAAGCTCATAATTCTTAATATGCGTGATCTTGTCATTTGCAATCCCTGTTTTCATTATGAATATTTATTTAAAATGTTTGGAATAGATATAATTCACAGATGATCTGCATTTCTAATAAACCTTTAACACACTCATATCCATTTCAGATTCTCTATTTACAGACCTTACTGTGTAGTGTTATATTTTCTCTATGTGCCCTACATGGAATGAAACATGGTGGAACTTGATAATGTCTTTCAGTCAAAGTAAAAATCACCGTGACAGTCTGTCTCTTTAATATTGGTGATAAGCAGAAATTGCACATGGTGTGGTTTGATAATGTTCTATTTAAAGTGAAAGCCATAGAAAATTAGGGGAGAAATTGAAACATTTCTGCAGAACTGCTTGGCTCATTGTGATATCTTTGTGCTCCTCACAGTACAGTCTGTGAGCAAAAAGGAGGATGGAAAATATAGTTAAATTGACTAGAGTCCCAAAATGAGGCAATACAAATGAAACCAAGGCAACATAGAGCAATAAGTCACAGAGTTGTCAATGAAAACTCAGCAAAAGTAGTTTTACAGTTTGGGAGTCAAGAAAGTTTCACTTTGAAAAGGTTACATAAAATTTAAATGTGATGAATATGCATGGATATGGTGATGTTCGTGGGAATTTATTTCATAATACTAAGACTAAAGGTCCTACTGAAATTAACAACTGCAGGTGTGAAGCCGGTGCAGAATCCTGTTTAAAAACACATTTTCATTGAATAAAAATGAATAAATTATGTTCACGCCTATCTTCTTGCCCTTGACTAGACGCTTGTGAGATCGATACTTGAATTGAAGCATTAAAGTGTAAGCTTTTACGAGGTACAACACCAGAATAATAAAAACGTATCTAGCAGTGTGATGTTAAAGAAAC
Organism: Helostoma temminkii; assembly: GCA_900302695.1. Lineage (NCBI taxonomy): Eukaryota > Metazoa > Chordata > Actinopteri > Anabantiformes > Helostomatidae > Helostoma > Helostoma temminkii. Next base: position 13,038 of record OMLM01008623.1, read on the forward strand.
TCTGGACCATAATACATCCCAAAGTCTTTCTGTCAAACAATTACACACTAATGACCCATGAGCATCCAAGTGGATCACAGAGGTCCTACAAACGTCCCAGTGTCAGACAGAGGAGAACTCCCGACTACATGGCAGGTTGTACATTGAGACACACTCTGTCTCACAGTCTGGAGAGATTCTAGGAGATTTAGAAACAGACTGGTTCATTAACCAGGAGAGCAGACACTAAATCCTGACACTGCCAACTGTATTAACTCAGAAATGAAAAGTCCCAACTTCTGTAATCTACAAGGTATGGTAGAGGTGTTAAGAACGCCTAACAGAGGTCAGGAGTGCTTTATTATTGTTAGTATTATTAAAGCCAACCTTTTCACATCTGCTGTAAGAACATTACAGGCTGAAAATACAGCTTACAAGTTGTAGAAAAGTGTTAATGCCTCTCCTTCTTCAAAGTCATGTGACTGCAATGTGTAATGTGACTGACTGTATAAAAGTAGTGTACATCAGAAAAAAAAATAAATATCAAGAATATTTTTAAAAAAAACAAAAAACTAAAAGGAATGACAAATAGCACAGTTGTGTATTTCCTCTATGACACAGTTGTCTTCCCTAAACGCTACTGACTGAGTGCAGTCTCAGAGACAGTGTCCATAAGCTACTTAAGCTAATGTCTACCGAACAGCGGATGTGATCACTCTATCATGGTTGGACCAAAACAGTTATGTGTCACATGCAGACAATGAATTATTATGTGTAATACTTACAAAATACAATATACAACTAATTGTGAAATTAAGTTATGTAGTTCCTGGTATCAATTGATTGTATACCTTTGTATCGCAGCATCACTACCACTGTTGTGTGAGTGTGTGAGAAGGGTGAATCCAAAACCGTTTAACAGGATGACACCATCCATCAAGCATTCAGAGCTCATACATTACTGTCTTCTACATAGAAAATGGCTTGTCATAATCCATTCTCCCTGCCTATTGATAGCATCATCCCTGCTTGTATTCTTAGCATGTCAGTATCTTTTACTGACTACGATACTTTTTTGTTTTTAGAATGTCAGCTGTGGACAGCTCATTTCCCCTTAAAGTATAGACTCATCCTTATCTTTTAATAGACTTCTCTTTTTCACTCTGCACCATTCCCTCCATGCGTGGAAACTTGAATTATGAGCAACACTCACTTAGCTCGTCTCTCAGTCTGCTCTGCCTGTACATTACCCCTTCAGCTCTCTGTTCACACTTCACTTCTGAGTGTTTATAGCATTTTGCATTCTGCACGGCATTTTGAAACACTCCTCCCAGCCTTGATAACACAAGCCTCTATTCTCCCACTTGTTTTTCCTTCTAATGTTTAATCATTTACTGGGATTGCTCTTCTTTTTAGCACCTCTAAAGCTCACTGATTCATTTATGAAATATTTGTTGTGTCATTGGATGAATACAAAAAACTAAAGGGCAAATGTTAGTTAGTTAGTTTCGTGGTTCCAAATCTGGCAAGATTTAGAACCATGAAACCTGTGCAACCACAAGCCAGTCACCAACACCACCTCCACTGCAATTACTTTTTCACACAGTGCCAGGCAGGTTTGTACAGCTTTTTTCCCTTAATAAATCAAATCATCATTTAAAAACTGCATTTTGTATTTAATTGTTTAAATACTAAAATGTGTTTGATGATCTAAATCATTTAAATGTGACAAATATGCACAAACTAAGAAATCAGGAAGGTGAAAATACTTTGTCACAGTACGGTATATTTTATATCAAAGTAGCCACCGTTTGCCTTTTCGCAGCATTGTACTTTAATATATGAGCTGATGTCTTACTCTCCATCTTCTTATGTCTAGCATCTTCACATAAGGAAGTTGGAGCGTAATTCTTTTCTTTCTTTCTCTCTCAGGTGTTCCTGTTGTTGAGTATTGCAGACTGGATGGTGCATTCCATGTGGCAGAGCGGCAAAGACCCAGACAGTTTCTCAATTCCTTATCTGACTGCTATCGGTGACCTGTTGGGCACTGCCCTGCTGGCTCTCAGCTTCCACTTCCTATGGCTCATAGGAGACCAGGACAGTGATGTGGGCGACTGAGACAGAGGCGTGGTTGACCAAACCCTGCTGTCTGCCATTTGACTTCTCACACCCTTAAGCCTTGGAGGAGTGAGTGCTCTCTGTTGCTGGCCAGCACATTCCTTTCCTTCACAAATGGAGTGAAACATCACTTAAACCTGATGATGGTTTAGAAGCTGTTTTCTGCTCTTGGCTTATTTTTTAACACACAAAAGACATTATATTTCATAAATTAAAGCTGTTCTCTGTAGCATTTCTGATCTTTTGCACCAAAGCACTTGCATGTTTAATTAGTGAGAAGAATGAAGAAAACACCACCCACAATGGCGCTTATGGCAGCTAAGCATCAACATCAAAAATTGTCTTTGGCTCTAAGATATTTTGGGAATTTTTCACCAACAGTATCGCAAAATGTTTGTGCATTGCTGCTTTGTATCCGTCGTTCCAGTGGAAGGAGACGGTGAAGCCTGCTGTTGTTTTGTTTCAGGGTAACTCTCAAGCGCACACTGAAGCAGGCAGGCAGAGTAAAAAGGGAATAATATGAATTCAAATAGACGGTACAAAAAGTCTCCTTTTTCTGTGTCCTCTGTCCTTTTGTGTCTGTTTTTCTTTTGTCGGCTCTCTGGTGTCTAAACTTCACAGCACACTTCTGGTGTCATATATGTTTGTCTCCATGTCCAACCTGCCTCCTACTGAACCTCAAATCGTAGTACCATCAGTGACAGCTGTAGCAACAGGAACCAAGGGGAGCAGAGCTTAGGGAACAGTTAATTATTGCTTTGGATCAACCAGTCAGCAGAGACGTTTACTTTATATATCTTTCCAACCTCTGCCTTCTGTTATATTCTGTAAACATTAAAGTTCTAATTCATTTCCTCTGTTTGTCCCGGGGCCCAGCTGCACACACAGCATTCCAGTGGATGCTTGCACACCAATCGCATGCTGTTTACATGCAAGTCATGTCAGCAAAGTGTGAGCCCTCTACTCATATTCCACTAATATGATATAATCAGTGCAAACGTAATGTGATCAGACACCAGATTTACGACTTTATTTAGAAGATAGGATGTTTTAAAGGTCAGAGAAAATTGATCCAGATGAAGCAGCGTGATTATTCAATCCATTCCTGTAGCTCCAGGAGGACTGACTGAGAGAAATGAGAAAAGAAATGATGTAGCAGCCCATTGTGTGATGTGGATGTGGCCGGTGGCTCTCTTCAACTCCGAAAACGTGCCTCTCGAGATTCACTGGTTGACGAGTTTCTCTTTCTGCCATGCCATTAATGCAGTTTTCTTTCTACAACAATGTAACACAGTGCAATTAATTCTTTCATTTTCACTTTTATGGCAATGACTATTGTATTTTTAAAGAGTTTCATTCCAAAATGAGACATTTGTCACACATGTTTTTAGAGTGGACCAAATTTTCTTCTGGAATGAAGCCCTTTGCGGCTAATATGGGTAAAAAATGTACAAATAAATTTACTTCTATTAAAAAGCATCTTATTTCTGGATGTTGTTTTTTGAAGAGCGTAATGAGCAGCCATGCTTTTATCTCCTGTACTTGGTATACAGCACCAGCTGGATCGCATGTTATTGTACTGAAAGGGAAGGCATCTAGGCTTTATGTCATTCAGACATTGATTACATTGATGTTAATAATGTTCCTCACAACTTTTTTCAAATATACTTATGATTGTGACACAGAGAACCACGGTAATGTTGTGTGCAAGATTATCTTAGTTCAGTTGTAGTTTTACTTGGGTATAGAAGTTGTGGGTGGCTGTGGAGCATTCGTTAGAGTAGTCACCCATAGACTGTGGCCATATGTCAAAGTTTTCCTGGGCAAGAAAAAAAAGAACAAAAAAAACACCCCAGCCACAGAGCTTGCACAGGCCAGTGCACTCTAAGTGTTGGTCAGGAAAAACTTAAACTATGTACACACCATGTTCAGTGTTGGTGACCTTGACAAAAGGATAAGCTAAAAAGGAAAAAAGAGACATGCAGGGAGGTCCTCAGCCGAACTGGGACCTGGGATGCTGCAGTTATGTGCAGGTGCTGTAACTATTTAGCTTCTGGGGTGCTCCTACCAAAAATGTTTCTAACACTCTGACTCTGAGTTTTTTAAGTGCAGAATAAGATTCTTTGAAATCTGGTGTCACGTGTCACAATGTCACATAGTTGACGTTCCAAAATTCTTCCATCAATGTGTGTTTTCACTGATGATGATGACATCACCGTCTGAAAATACTGTGATCAGAAAGAGATAGACTGTAGGTTTGATTTTTCTCTTCTGATAAATTAGTTTGTTTAATCCTTCATTGTATTGTACCATAGTAACCTTGGTGCTGCTCCATTAATGTGACAGCAGGCTGTTTAGATTTATGCCATGTTGAAATTAACATGTAAATGTCACCAGGTCCAACTTTGTAAGATTGATCTCACAACTGCTTATTCAGACATGCAGCTGTCAAGTTCAGGTGCCAAAGGATTCATAGAAAAAGTGCATGTCAGAAAGAGGCTGAGAGAGCTGAGACAATGATGAAATGCAGTTAATACAGTGGCTGACTGTGGATCTGGAGGTAGACGGGTAAAAGGTTATAGTGTAGGACGTTTGTGACTTGGAGTGGACCAGAGACGCTGAGGTGTTTTGCCTCTCATCTGAAAGGCTGGTTGGGAGTCCTGGATGTTTAACTTCTGTGGGTCAGTTGAGAGTCTGGGTGTTTGGTCCTTAAGAAAAACTCGACAAACACTGCATCCCTGTGCCTTTCAAACCCATCAACACATTGAAGAAGAACTTTGTCCGCCTCAAAGATGAGCACAGAAAACCCCATTAATTGCTAGATACACAGCTCTACAATGACAATATAGAGTCAGTCTATATGATCTGGTCAAACCTGGAGCCTGCATACTGCTTAAAAAGTCTCCCAGGTGAGCTGGTACTGTGTATGGTTTGGTATAATGGGACCTTTCATGACAACATAGAGGCTGAAGTCTCAGTGAGAGGAGAGGAGACAGAATCAAGGCTTCAGGAAAGGTTCCCATGCTGTTCAGCCCTGAAGCACAGTCATTTGACCAGACTCAAATACTTCATTGACAGGGTTTTTTAAGCTGTAAGTAAATATTCAAGTGTTTATCTGAACACTATCAAGTACTGGAAGTTTTATAATAATGTAGTGGAGTAGATAGTAAGTAGTAGTAGTAGTAGTAAAATAGAAATACTCAAAGTAGAAGGAAGGGAGTTAGAGGATCAGAAGGAAAGGGGCTATCTGCTGACCTTGATCATGGTCTGAATTCAAAGTCATGGGTTGTTCAACTGATCGATTTATATCTTTTTAAACAAGGTGAGGAGCTTTCTTCAACTTGATCAAATGGATTTTCTTACCTCTCGTGTGAAATAGTTTATTCATGATTATAGATTTCTTCACTGGCTGTGGTTCAGAAGGCTTGTAATGAATTATATATATATAGTTGAAGGATGAAAGTAAAATTCATATATTTCAGTTGGTATGTGAGCATGTTATGTTTAAGAACACGCCTCTGTTAGGGTCTAGACGGTTCATTTTTAACAAGGTCAGTGAGACGCTGTACTTCCTTGACAAATCGAGCTATGAAGTTTTGCAGATCCATACTTGCCTTGGTCTGACGGCTCAGCAGCAGTGACCCAGACAGAACCAGAGGGCCTGTGAAACCTAAACCCGCTCTGTCAGTCATCCAGCCACCCTCGGGGCTATTAGCTGTATGTTAATGAGTAGTGTCCAGACAGAGGGAGCTCCCCTAGCAGCTCCATGTGCACTCAGGGAAACAATAGATGCTTCATCCACAACATAATTGGAAACACATTTCTCCAGAGGTCTTAAAAGTCCAGTGAAGGTGCTCAGACACTTCCAACATTGTGCCTCATTGTAAATAACAGTGTTAAATACACCATAAAGCAAATGAGCAAAATGTTTGTGAGAGACACAGGAAGTTGAAGGATTTTACCAATGCAAGGGAGGTTTCATGTGACATTATCACCTTTGCCATAATACAAGATAATAAAACACTATGCAATGATTTGCAACTCTCAAAAACCTTTATTTTATTTCCATTAGACTGCAGAAAACATGGCAAATGTGTAAGCTGAGAAAATGTATCATTTCAGAAAGAAAAAAAAATTTGGTTCAAATTTGTTTTAAGATGCTTTTAGTTGGTCAGAGGTCTGGATTGTAGACAGATCAGTTCAGCTCTTATACTACAAAGCCATGCTGTTGTCATAGATGCAGTATAATTTTAGTATTGTCCGGCTGAAATATGTGCAGAACCTTCCCAGAAAAAGACGTCTGGATGGAGCATATGCTGCTCTAATGCCTGGATATATTTTTCAGCAGTGATGGAGCCTTTCTAGATGTGCTGCCCCACACCACACTCATGGTTTCCAAAACTGCCAAACTTCAAATTGTCTGACCATAGAATCGTTTTCTACTTTCCCACAGACCATTTTAAATGAGCTGTGGTCCGAAGAAGATTTCTGGATCCGGTTCATATATTCTTTGCCTGTTTTAAATGCAGTGCCATCTGAGGGCACTGAGATCACAGGCATTCAGTTCTGGGTGTCACCCTGCACCTCCAGATTCTCTATCTGATGATGATATTGTCTACTGTAGATGATGTTATATTTAAGTCTTTCTCAATTTTACATTGAGGAGCATTATTGAAAAATTGTTTGACAATTTGTAAAAAACAGCTTTTCCCAGATTGGTGAAAATCTGCCCTCTGCACTCTCTGAGTCTGACTCTCTGATATGCTCTTTTTATACCCAGTCATGTTACTTACACTTACTTTCCAACCTTTTTGTTGTCCTAACTTTTTTGAGTCTTGTTGCCATATATTTCAAAATTGCCTCATTTTTTAGAATGGTTCATTTTCTCAGTTTAAACATTTGAAATGTTTTATTGTGAGTAAAATATGGTTTTATAAGATTTGCAGATCATTACATTCTGTTTTATGTAGATTTTACACAGACATACATATATTTTTGGAACTGGTGTTGTAGGTCGTCAGCTCTAACACCTCATAATGCATAGTGTCTCTCAAATCATTTTAAAATGCATCTGAAATGTTCCTTTGGACGGCAGAATGTTTTAGTCATTTTTCATCTTTCCAAACCAGACCAGGTGCCAGGTGGGTGGAGGTTTGGAAGCAAGTCAGAATTTGGACACCTTCAAGAGGAGATTGAAAATGTGCCATCGCAGTTTCCACAGTTCATTATGTTGAAGCTACAGAGATGTGTAATAGAAAAAGAGAGACAGAGTGTTGTAAATCAGTGCCTTGTTACTTTTCTTTCTTTTCTTCTGTTGTTGAAATAATAATTCATCCAGAAGTTTTAGATATAAAAGAAAGAGTGTTGGTGCTACACCAACAGTGACCTGATGCCTGAGACAGGCCTCATTACATTTAGTTTTACTTTAATTTAACTTAAACTCTGCTTGCAACTTTTCTTTTGGATCATGTGCACCCTATGACCCCTACATTGGTTACCGGTCTTCTTCGGTGGTGTTTTCATTGCCCTTGTAATTGCAGACTGAAACTCTAAGGCACCAGGTGTCCTGTTGGAACTCTTAATCTAAACACACAAAGTAGATTTATTGCTTTACGTTTGTAGTGTCCTGTGGAGTAATGGTTCAACTATGATAACGATGTTGCTAGGGAATATCAGAGAAAATTAGTGTTTTAGTCAGGACCACCTACTCCGAGACCAGGTCATTTCCTAGACCAGAGACTGAGACTGAGTCAAGACCACAAGACCAGACCCAGAGCCATTTTTTTGGCATGTGCCATATAGGTAGTTGTCTAGGGAACGGTGACTGCTATTAACAGTATTAGAAATGGATCAACTAACTGGTTGCATTTGACACAGGACTTTTACATAATGACATCACAGTATGATGTTAACAAATAAATTAGACAATGCACAGGCAATTTGCTGATATCGCTGCAGTTGTAGTCTTGTCCACCTTGTTCAGGACTGAGATGGAACTAAGAAGAAGAGACAAGACCAAGACCTTCCAAAAGTGGCCTTAAGGCCAGTCTGAAGACCAAGAAGATCGGTCTCTAGCGCAACAACACTAGAGAGATTTATTTCTAAGTTGAGATTTCTCTATTGAGCACAGACACATTCTGACACGTTGGGGGACATTCCTCTGAAGTCACTGTACAAACTCTGAATGTTTCCCTGCTGAATTATTGAACTTCAAAGTTGACCTGTTGTGACCTGCAGTTCTCTGACCTCTTCAGAAGGTTGTTACTCACACAGTCGCGCCCACAGTCCTAAGTGCTGAGTCAATTGTCAGACAAACCTAGAGACAGCTAGTAGCTGGCCCAGATGTGACTCTGTGACCTCTACACCCCACCACAGCCTTCCCTATCTTTTACTCTGACAGTAACTGTATTTTCCACACCATAAGATAGATAGCGCTGTTGCTGGGGATGGATGACTCAGCCTATAGTCGGTGCTCAGTGTTCTTGAAGTGAAACATCGGTCAATCTGTCTGTATAAATGAGGTTATAAATCTCATCTGGCAGCAAACCGAGACGGCAGGAGTAGGATGCAGGCGTTATTACTCTGTGGAGAGATTCACAGATGTATGTGTGCCACTATGTGAACACCCTAGATACACTAACACAGACTGTTTCTTTAGTGGTAATCTCATTTCTGTGCTGTGAAAAAATATTTGCCACTTCCTGATGTTTCATTTTTTGCATATTTGTCACACTTAAATGATTCAGATCATCAAACAAATAATTTGAATTACACAAAGATAACTCAAGTAAATACAAAAAGCGTTTTTTAAATGATGATTTCCTTTATTAAGAGAAAGAAACTGTCTAAACCTGCCTGGACCTATGTGAAAAAGTAACTGCAACAGGGGGGTTACAGTTCATAAATCATGAATGAACTGTGATCAACCACATTTTTTGGAAAGCTGAGTTCAATTTCATTTGCCACACCCAGTCCTGATTACTGCCAGACCTGTAGAATCAAACAATCACTTAAACAGAAGCTGTCTGACAGTGAAGCACGATAAAAGATCTCAAAAAGCAACACATCATGCTGCGATCTGAAGAAATTCAAGAAGATGAGAAACAATGTAATTCACATGTATCAGTCTGGAAAAGGTTCCAAAGCCATTTCTAAGGGTTCGGGACTCCAGCAAACCTTGGCGAGAACCATTATCCACAAATGGAGAAAACTTGGAACAGTGGTGAACCTTCCCACGAGTGGTTGGCCTACCAAAATTAAATGATGATTTTAAAACAGCATTTTGTATTTACTCTGGTTATATTTGTGTAATTATAACATCTCTTTCATGATCTAAATCATTCAAGTGTGACAAATTTGCAAAAGAAAAAAAAAACTAATCAGGAAGGTGGCAACAGCATCAACAGCATTATATATTTCTACTTAAGTAAGTTATCTGAGCAAAGGTATTGGAACATATGAGTTATTACCCGAATGTAACTCTAAATGTCTTGGTTTTAGCCTCGGATTTTACCTGCCAAGGATGTGAAAACCACAGAGCTGTCCATGGTAGAGCAGCAAACCATGTTTAATGTGAGAAAAGATGGTTGATTTTCCATCTTTTCTCACATTAAACATGGTTATCCATCAAAGGTATCGTACAGCAAAGCAACATACAATACAACATTTTGGAAAGTCTATATCTAAAACGTCTATATGTAAAACTATATCTAAAGACAGAAGTAATGTGAGAACTGTGAAGAAAAGAAGACTTCATCTGATTCACTAAGATCCTAAATCCTACTAAAATGTGAGAAACCAGCAACCATATAAAGTCATGTTTGGTCTCATTCATTGTGTCCTGGGTGCACAGATACCACATTTATGTCAGGCTTATGACTTACACATACATCCTCTCATGCATCGAGGGAATTAAACATATGGCTTACTTCTATAAGAGATGCAGGGCTTCCTTCCACTCAGGTGTGCATTTTCAGGTGAAGTCCCTCTCAGCGGGTAGCTGAACCTAAAAGGACTTCTTTTATGTGGAGCATTGTGTGTTTATGGTGCAAAATGTGTTTGTCAATGTGAAGACTGAATTCTTGCATTTTGCTGTGGATACGCTAAATGTTAAGGAACGTAACAGTAACTCAGGAAGCTTGTGGATGTGAATGTTCCTGAATAAAACCTGCTCTGGTGGAAACTTTACATATGTCAGGCATTGCTTGGCTCCTGCTTGTGACTGGCTACAAATAAGCCCATCACTCAACAAGCGCTCCTTAATTGGATCACTGGGTAGATGATATCTTTGTATTATTTTTTTCATTTTTTTCGACCATATTTAAGTGGCAAACGCACATTTGATTCTGACATTCTTTCATTTCTCATTTGTCTCCTCCTCTCCCAAAGAGGAGATCACGCTCAAGCACATTGCACCTGTCTTTTATGAGACCTTTGACCAACTAAAATCCACTGTGTGGGTGTTATCAAGTTCAGTAGAAATGAGTAGAAATTAAAGGCCATAACACAAAATGCAAACCCTGATCAGCAGTAAGAACTTTCTACGACTGGTATAAAATAGCTTTTAGACTCATAGCTGCCTTTCAGTGATGTAGCAGCTACTGTATCACTATTTAGTGTGTTCTGTCTTTAGCTCAGTTTCCAGCTAAAACCGTCTCAGTGCAGACAGCTAATCAGGATGACTGGCATTTGCAGTGCAGCCTGAAGGTTGCACATTATAGAATAATTGTTTATGCTGGGGATGTAGCTGTCCACCCTCACATCCAGTCTGGCAAACAGCTTGTAACTGCAAATCTGCTGCTGGGAGGTTCTGTCTCTTAAAAGCGGTGCAGGTTCAAACACAAAAGAGTCATAAAAGCAAGTTCAGTTCAACAAAACTGTTTTATAACCATCACTAAGGACAATGTCCTGGGTGGAAAGTAAATGTAATTTGCTGAACCCCATGGTAGAATGTTTTTAGTGCTTCATCCCTCCAAGGGGATCAGAGATAACCTTCAGACTAGTGCACAGGGCTCTAAAGTATCAAAGTACTTTAGTACAATGTAATAATATGTAATATACATAGTACTATTTAATAATGCACAAAAACATGGAGTCAGATGGGGTTCTCTCAAGGAACAGTTTAAAACCTGGACCTTACCTTTTACTTAAATTTTTCAGACACGTGTCAATAAAAGCAACACCAACATGTTTCAAAAGCCAGTTAAAAGCCTAAGTGGTTTGCATGAGTGCGTCACATCACTACATACCTGCTGTTCTGCTGTTCTGCTGTACAGCAGCTGGACATCCTCAGGGATGAATGTGACTGGCCTGTATGATGCTGTTGAGCTCACTAACAGTGGCGCAGTTTATCAGGATGTGAATGCGTATGCAAAATGAGACTGAACAAACCACATCAACAATGGCAGGACACTTTGAACAGAAACTAGTGGAGTTTGTTATCACAGCAGTTATTTCTTTTAAAATTAGGTAATAAAAACATAAGAACATTTGCAGGTGAGACTCTGTTCATGTGCTGGAAGAATGTATACAGTATGAATATCAAAATAAAAGAGCTGTGCGTAGAGTTTCTAGGGGAGAGGGGTTAAAAAATGTTATTATTAATAAATAAAACAACTGGTAAGCAAACAGATTGTGTGTTTCATGTTCACAATTACCGAGACCTCAGAAGGTTAATTAATGTTATGTAATGATGAAAACCATAGTTTGCTAGGAGATTTTCTACCAGCACTCAGAGGGTGAATCACTCAGAGGGTGAATCATGACTGTGGCCATCCCAGTGGCAGACTATAATTATAGACACAAGCACATAAACAATAGCCATGTTTTTTTTCTATCCAATACTTTTGTGCAAATATTAGGACTAGGTTCATTAAGATGAACAGCTGGTGGAGCTCATTTTCTAGTCAGGTGCCATTAAACGACTGCACAAGAAGATTAAAAAAGCATCAGTCAAATCTCACACAGATGGAAAACCTGTTGCTATCATTCATCATCCCACCATCTTGTTTTGATCATTAAAAAACAAAACTGTTTTGTAGCATTTTTCATTTATCAGTACATTTACATTTCAACAGTTTTAGAACTTCCACACAAGTGGTTTCCACCGAGGTCAATTAAATGCGCACAAACTAGTTAGATCAACCATGACATAGTTTCGTAGGAGCCTCCATCTACTGGTTTTTATACAGCTTGATTCACTCACCTCTTAAAAGGTGGTGCTGAAAGCCTGTCTCATTCACATCCCTTTTGGGGAACTAATATTTTACTGAATCTTACAAACTAGACGACACTTCTCTTCAGTTCAGTTACTTCAAAAGCTTATTACTAATCATTGGTGAAAATTTGCACATCAAAGTTCACCTGAGCTGAACTTCATGTGAAAGTTCTCTGTGGATACATTTTATCTCTGAGTGAATGCAATGACATGAATTGATTCTGTGAATGTACTTTCCTGGCTAAAGCCCAGTCCCGTTGACCACCAGGCCACTTTACTGGAACGTAAATTCTTCCTGCAGATGACAGATGAATTGTGAGCAGAGTGATCAGCTCTGTCTGTTCAGCAGTTAAATACATCATTTATCATCTCATCAGATAATCCATTCACTCTGGATATTCTGCCAACACTTTGATGTTTATGGACAAGAAATCCACTAACCCTGCGTAATGTTTTACAGCGAAACTCCACAGGTGGCAAGGACATAAAAAAACTCAAGTAAAGTGCAAATTCCACAAAAGTCTTTACTACTAATCCTCTAAAATGTAATTGGTTTCTCTGGATGTCAGAGTTTTTATTTTGGACACTGCTGAACTTGATGATGAAGTCTGCTCCAGATGTGTTTCACATGTGTCTCATAACTGAGGTTTCTGCAGAAATCTGACAGAAATGTTCTGGTCTTTAATTAAATCCTGTTATGCTGTAATAATGGGGCTTTAAAGGACCAGTGGTGAACAGGTACAACATTGTTGCAGAAAAGAAGCCCTGTAAATCTGGTTTTATTACACAGTACGTTGCAGAAATGATTTATACTGGAAGTATTTTCTAATTAAGGGGTATTTGGTCTTAAAGGTCCAGTTTGGCTTGGCTGCAGCGGGATTCTCTGGGATTTGTTAGATCCTTCGTTTGAAATGAGAACTTGCACTTGGGCCTTTTAATAGGTTGGGAGTAGAGCTGATTTGATGGATGTACACAACAACATGTCCCAGTATCACTGGGACAAAAACAGAAGGCCTTTTATGTAACCCAGAAATAGAAATAAACAAGAACAAGTTAAAGACAACACGTCTTGTTCCATTTTCACTTTATTTTTTTAGAAAACATGTAAATTTGGTTATTGTTGGAGCCTATTTTACTATTACAGGATATAACATCACCATTACTAAACACCAAACGCGATAAGGAGGATGGAATGTGTTTCTGCTTTTTTGATTTCAAAATAAGCTACACACCATCATTATCATTGTACAAACAATAAATACAGGCAAACTACATGATTCCTTTTTTGGTGCACTAAAGTTTGTGTTTTTCTTTATAAGTAGTACAGCGGAAGACAACTTACTTCCTGTTCCACCTTGCATCCACAAGGCCAATTAATATGTATTTGTTGTTCACTGACATTCAGGTTCCCCAAAAAGATGGACATGAGACTAAAGTTCAGTATTTCATTATGGTATTCACACATTCACACTTGTGCAAAACATATTGGAACAGACAAATACCTCAGTACCTTCTACCTGCCCAATGTTTGTGCAGTGCCTTTAATTATTTTTCTTTTATTGTCAGATTCATAATGGTTTTCTCTCTGACTTCCATGTTCATATGTTATACCCAAGGCAAAAAACAGGAGTAGTCATTCAGAGTTATTTATTGTTTGACCATATGTCAGCCAAATGTCTGACTGAGTCACATTAAGGAGTCTTCCAAAGTACTAGAACTTGGATCTAATGCACTTGTTGTAGCTATGATAAGCTGGTATTTTATCTGTTCTATTTCTATCTGATCAAATGGAAGCATTTAGCCTTTAACTAAAGATCAGACATCTTGTACCCTACTGTTCTCCTGCCAGAATACTTGATGAAGAGATAAATATTCTTCCTGACTCTGAAAGGGAAGTAGGCTCTACTGTGAAACATGAGCTCATAAGATACATAAAAACATAAAATAAACATAAAATGCAAAATAGTTTTGTTAAGTAGAAGCACCTCTTTCACCACTGCTCACTAAGGTCAGAAGCAGTAATGGCAAATAAAATGTTTTTATTCTACAACAAGTTTTTATATTAACCTCTCTTAATTTATGTACATATAATTTCCAAGTCCTGAGGTTGGTTCCCACTTATTCCCCAAACTTTGGAATTTGCTACCTTGTACCTACTGCAGGTGTAATCTAAAGCTTAACCAAGTAACATCTTCAGAGAGTGAACAGAGGAATTAACAAAAACATATTTGTGAGATTCACCAGTTTTAAAGTTTGATGGAGAAAGCAATAAGGTTTTTTGGTGAATAGTCTGTATTTACAGTACAATCCACTAATATTGGCTGTGAAAAAATGTCTTTATTGTTTAACCTTTGCTTAAAAAAATAGCAAAAAAATCTGAAAACAAACATTTGAACAACACAACATGGTTTTATCAAAATGTTTTAGTGCACCTGGATGACTAGGAACAGGAAATTCAGTTCAGCCATATAAATATGGGGTCACACATAGGCCAAACTCCCTTAGTCATTAATCACAATGTGTAAGAATAATTGTGACACACACATATTTAACAAATACACATCCATCCATCCATCCATCCATTTTCTGACCTGCTTAGTCCCTGCAGGGGTCACAGGTGTGCTGGAGCCTATCCCAGCTGTCATACAGGCAAGTGCTGGGGTACACAGATAAACATAATGTATTTATACAATAGATAAAGCTGTGTTGTGTTTTCAATGAGAGAGAGTTTTGTTGTTAGTATTATGAGAAAAAGATGAAAAAGTTAAACAGTAAAGGCATTTTTTCTCAGCCTTATTTGCCCATTTTTACCAATGTGCCAATATTCCAGCTTGTTTTGGGTTGGAATATGAGTCTGTTTTTGACTTCCACTGAAACACACACACACACACACACACACACACACACACAAGCTTCTGTTGGCTATCCCTCTAATGACAGGGTGTGCAGTTGGAGAGGGTAGGAAGGGTGATGAGTTTTTCAGAGTCAAGACCACAAGGTCAGCCAGCACTAGAACCAGCTGTGTGTGTGTGTGTGTGTGTGTGTGTGTGTGTGTGTGTGTGTGTGCGCGCGCTCTGAGGAATTGTGACGTAAGAGTGTCCTCTTTACAGCAGCAGAAATGGCTTGTGGCATGTCATCTAAACATAAAAGTGGATTTACAATAGTGCAAGAAAGTTTGTGAAACCATTAAGAGTTTCTGCATTTCTGAGTAAATATGATCTAAACTACATATGAACTGGATAAATCAAACCAAATTAAACAAATTATAATAAAATTATATGTGCAAAATCTAATATTTGCGTGTGGCAGGTTATGTGAAGCAGCACCTTCAGTGACAGCAGCAATAACCAACTGGATGTTTCTGGAAACTGTTCATCAGTACAGTTAGGAAACATTTAGTGGCTGTAGTAATTATGAAAACACTGGAACTAATGTATTTGATCATTTAGGTTAGAGGCCCTACTCAGTAGATAATAAGTCACCAAATCACATCTCAGCAGAGACTCCAGCTTGGCCCAGAGACAGTATCTAAACTCAGCATACACAGCCCCAGTCTGGCTTTGGGTCTTGGACATATTCTAACTGTCTCTGCACAGTAAACTATCCAGGAAAGCTAAAAGTGTCTTGTTTGTAGGTTGTAACACTCACAATATGTGTTTTTTCATAGATGAGAGCAATTTAACTCTTTTGTTTATTTATTAGGCTTTTTTTAACCTATTTATATATTTTTTTTCATGTGGTGGATTTAGGCCTCTTTAGTGGTGACACTGAATGCAGCACGGCTCAGCGCTGGCGTAATGACAGAGTTGGGGTCTTTGCAGTGTGGCTGCTCCGGCTCAGAGATGAACAGAGATGTAGGCTGGGACACAAACACAGCTGCTGCTCTGGCTTTAATAAGCAGGTGTATGATGATGGACCGCTGCAGAATACCACTCATGCTCACATGTAGTCACTGTGGCCGAGAACACAGTATTTGATTGGTTGGATGTGTTCAGTTTTCCCATTCTCATGGTTTTTGCTGTTTTTTCATATCGTGGGACATTATTGAAAGAAGACTTTGGATTAAGTTCTCTTTTTTTCCACTTCATTATAAAACAGCAGAGGTGTCATGTTGTTTCAGATCAGTCCAATCAGCTGCAGCCTTTCACTGTTCTGTATTCCCATTTAAGTGAAAATAGAAACTCTCTTCAGGTTATCGTAACAACCAGTTAGCTTTCTGTTGTGGCCACCAGTTTGAATTATTTCTATGGGCCATCTAACTGGTCACTGACTGACCTGCATGCTTCATTAAGATGTTTCATTCAGTTTTCTATGCCACTTTAGCTCTCTCCAACAAAGAACAGAAAAGTGTGTCATGTGACAGAATGTTTCAATGTTTCTAATCTGAATGCACATTCTGAGTCATAGTTTATTTCTTGCTCCCAAAATTGGACATAGACAAGATAAGATAGGTAAGATAAAACTGATGCTCCAGATTGTTGATCAAAACGATGTTCAATACATGTCAACAACGTTCAGCTTATTGTCTGTATTGTTATTGATTAATTTAAGACAACAAGACTTCTAACCGAAGTAAAAACAAACGATTGGCTTAATGCTCAGGACTGAGCTTCAGCCTGTTAATAAGCCAACAGGTTCTCAACTGACTGCTCAGTGTTTTTTTACACAGGTAGCGGTGAAAGCCTGTTTGCACAAACTCCCTGTTGAACTTTAAATTCATTGCAGTGAGAAAAAACATGTCCGATGCTTGAGTTTAATAAACTACAGATCCTGTCATGTAGATCCATTTATGGCGTAACCTCACATATAGCAGTCGTTCAGAAAGAGGCCCTGGGGAGCCATATACTGGAGATGGTGCTGCAGCGGCGAGGAGCATACAGTTTACTGTAATGGCTGCAGAGAGAAGTAATAACTTTATTGGCTGTGAAAGTACAGCATGTGCAGTCACAATAAAATGTTTTAACCTGTGTAGCAGCACCTTTACCTTGTATTCTGGCAGAAATACAGCTGCTACACTTCTGAATGGTGTGTTTAAGTGCTGCGTGGAGTTTTGCATGCCTAAGATTGTGCACAGTGATGGATTTTTGACATCCACAAAATGAAACAAGCAGTGACAGTTAAAGAGTTTATTGTGAAAATGCCAGGTGCTTAGGTTGTCTGTTCTCCCACACACTTGGAGTCCAGTGAACGCTCCATTATTCATGAAGACTGAGCGTGCCTGAAAATGAACTGAGTACAACAGGACAGCGAGAGGGTGTCCCAGGAGGAAGTGAGAGATACAAAGAGGTTAAGTGTTGCCATGGCAATAGCGAGGAAGGTATGCACGATTGTGTGAGAATAAATAAATATATGAGTGAGGCTCTTACTATCCCCCGAGTCCTGTAAAGCAGAGAGGATATGGCACAGAACACACACACACACACACTCATATAAAAATGATCTTGTAGTTACAGCACATGAGGCACTGGGATGGCAGATATGATGGTAAAAAATGCTGATGACAATGTGTTGACACTGATGCTGATGGTAATGATCAGAATCAGACATGGCTGATTAAGAAACCATTCCTCAAAAGTTTACATCTGCATGCGGTCCAGTTGAAAAAACTGTGAAGCTCGCCTTTAGGTTCATCTTTAAACAACTGATCATGGTGCTTATTCTGTGCTAAAATATATTTAAATCTGCATTTTAAGCTAATATGAGTCTG
The DNA here is from genome assembly GCA_900302695.1 of Helostoma temminkii. NCBI lineage: Eukaryota > Metazoa > Chordata > Actinopteri > Anabantiformes > Helostomatidae > Helostoma > Helostoma temminkii. The sequence goes on from OMLM01008623.1 coordinate 31,058, forward strand.
AGATGGAAGGAAACAAAAATAGGTGCAACTTTGGAAGACATCCACTTAACGGGACTGTTTAAAGTCTCATATTGTCTTCACATAAACATTTTAATACATTTTGCACAGATGGAGGACTGTGGATTTTGGTGCCCGTTGTTTACGTAGAAGCTTCTTTTAAAGGAATCTCTTGGTCTGTTCCAGCAAAGCCTGTTTTGATTTTCATGAGGGTGAAAAACACTGTGAACCATTCCTTCAAATGCTGAGCTCAGGGAAAGAGGCACTGATGCTACAACAAAACAGAAAGGGGCAAGAAACACGAGCCGTCAGAGGAACAGTCAGACGGTAAACAAGTGTTCAGTCTTCTTATCTAAACTCTCATTTCACAGGAAAAAGGTGTGTAGTATGGGTACAACAGCATGTAGAGCCAGCACTTCTGAAAGGGTGACATTTCCATTCTTTATCCTGTATACACAGTCCTGCATAATCAGCTGTTTCTCCAACTGGCAGAAGTAAACGCGAGTGGGCATAATGCAAGATGAGTCACTGAATGCATCACAGATGTGGTGGTTGATTCAGATTTTGACTTGATTACAGACAAAGTTTGTGGTTGGACCATCATGCTTATCATAGCTTTCCGGTACAAAGTGGGGTTATTAGAAACAAGCCGGTTGGTTTCTCTTCTAAATGAAGTGTCTTCCATCATCTTGATGTTGAACCTTGTTTACAGTCTGATTCCATGTCTCTTGGCCCCGTCACACTTAATTCTAGTGCTGTTCCTGTGTTTCTTTATATTAACACCTTTAATTAGATTTCTGTGTGACAGACTTTCTTTCTTTTTTTTGTGTTCTGTCTTTTACAGAGCAGGTGAAAAGCACGGAAGTGCCATATCCACGTCACAAACACCTGTTTTCTTTAATCCATGTGTGATTTCTTGTTTTCAAGATGCTCAAAAATGATCAAATTCATCCACGTTAGTGTGAACATGACAGCCTCAGGATGCAGGAGAGTCAGTGTGCATGGGTGTGTGTAAGTATAAATACAGTAGGGAGGCATGTGAGAAGTGTGAATAGAATTCTGTTTAAAAAAACCCACACACATCCTTACAGGTGTTACTGTATCTGTTGCACATTTAATCAAAATCACACTTAGATGTTTCCCATTGTGAAATCAGTTTCTCTGCTCAGAGAAGCAGGAGGAAACGCAACAGCTTCAGATAATAGCAAGTTTTCATTGTAGTGAAATCCAGTGCTGTTGGAATAAGGCTTTGACTGTAAAAAAAACAAAACAAAAAACATTGTGCTGTAAAATAATACGGTCAATCCAAAATCTGAACCGGAGCATAAAATGCAGTGTCGAGGTTGGCAGAACTGGTTTCACTAATGTTTTATAATTACACTGATACAACACAACGGCAGAAATGTGTGAAGTCGCACACTGACAACCATCTGTCCTGCTGGCAAACAGTGGAGTTGTAGGTTGAAACTCAAAAAAAGAAAGAAAGAGTCGCTTTATGTGTGTGTGTGTGTGTGTGTGTCTGTGTGTGTATCTGTGTGTGTGGCAGTATGGAGGAAGGCCCTGATGACCAGAGAATCTTTTCAGTGTCTCTGTTTTGCTGTTAATGAAAGGAACATTGAAACAAGTGTGCCATAGAATGTGTGTGTGTGTGTGTGTGTGTGTGTTTCTACGATCATGTGGACGAATTTTATTTAATAGCATCACTGTGACATTTTGTCTGGTTCTCACACATTCGAAGGTTTGTTTAAGGGTTAAAACTTGGTTTAAGGCTTCAGGTTAGAATTAAGCGTCCCCATAACTACAGAAAGACAAACGTGTGTGTCTGTGTGGCAGTCACAGATTTTCAGATGATTTGACTTGTTATTTTGCCAACTCAATGGTTCAGTAGGGTTAGACTTAGGGTTAAACCTATCACCTACCAGTAGGCCAGAGGGTTCGTTATCAATACATGTGGAAACTTGGCAACGTCTAGTAGTCCTACAAACTATGACAGCAATACTTACAGTTTGTGACATATTCAAAAGCAAAGTCTACGTAAAGGAAGACATGAAAACACAGTTTGAAATAAAAGACACCAGTTTGTTTCCTCTCTCTGTTGGTCAGTTTTTTACTTGTTTTAATCCAAACAACAATATCTTCTCCATCTACCTATGTGATGGCTAATACATGTAGCCATGTGGCTAATACATGTAGCTTGTGGCTTGTGGCTAATACATGTAGCTTTAGCAAATGCAACGCATTTGTAGCATTGCGTTTAGTATTGTAACCATGGAAAGGTCCCAGTCATTATAGTGTATAACCAGATATGCCTCCTGTGTGGACTATGCCACATATTTTTGTCTAAATCAGAGAGCCAGGTGGCCGAACGTTATTCAAAATCAATGCATTTAGTTTGTGCAGTGCTTTCTCAATATGGCCTTCTTCATGCTTGACTCTGAGGAAGACCTACGGGTCCAGAAGTCTCCTCTGACACTAAAAGAAAGGAGACATTAGAGCGCTCCAGTCGTCTATTTGTTGTTTGGTGTAGTAATATTTTAAACTGCAATTTCAACTATTTAGCCTAAAGTTTCCCTGACCAAAGCCTTCCTGAACCCAAACCCAAACCTGGCAGAAACTTAAGCCGGACCCTTGGGTACCAGTGGTTCTGCTTGGCTACCCACCGTCCATCCTAGTGGTAGGTTTGGATTAATGAACAACATGCAAACATGAGAGCTGAGAAACCAGCATCAGAATGAACTGTATCAGAAATGAAAAGGCAGAGAAGGAGAGCAGGTGAATTTACCGAGCTTTGTCCCTCTGTGCCAGTGATATGTGATCATATTTGTTTGGATTTTATTTTTATACAGTATATTTAGTTGTTGATGTCCAAAATGATATAGCTAAAACTAAAATGCATAAAAATCTTTTGTGATATCGTGTGCCATTCAAAGCTACTGCTGGACATTTTGGGAAACGTGCTCATGTCTGAACGGTGAAGCTACAACTAGCTGCCTCTAACCTTAGTTTAACTGCTTGCAGCTTTATATTTAACAGAACCCTGTTCGAGATGAAAACATATACATATTTCCCAAAATCTTGTACTATTCCTGTAATAAAAATGCTTTCTCTCCTGAGGAGTAAATCACAAACTAAGTCAAAATAAGAATGTCTATAAAATGGAACAATCTGTTTATGGACCTAAGTGGTATCTCAAGAGCTGAGAATCAGAATCCATCTGAGCAAAGGTAAGATCTTTGTAATGCTGCTTTCCTTTGAGGTATTGATCTGTACGCTGGAGCTCGAACGAGCCAAATTTCTCTGCCTTTGCTTTATTGCTGTGCATGTGATAATAGGACTATTTAATGTTGATTAAAAAGCAAAATAAAGAATTTAGGATGGATCATATGGTCCTGTTGTTGAGAAAAACCTTGGGTTGGATCAGATATGTTTAGGAAGTTTCCTGTGTTCCTTTCAGCAAACAGCAAATATGCAATTCAGTCTAGTAAAAGATATTCAGATTCAACAACTTAAATGTACTTGCTGGCTTGACTTGACTATAAACACTCCTACCGCATGAGATGCCTGGTCAGTGTACAGGCCTGCATTTATGGACAAAAGAACTCAGCAGAACTCAGTCGTTTATTTATATCAGAAAGTCAGAAAGTCTCAAAGCTCCTGCGGAGATTGTTATAGCAGCTCTGTTTGTTTAAGCAGGCTGCTATTTTCCTGCAGGGACAGTAGGGATCAGCAACACTGAATTGCTTGTGTTTTTTCCTACAGGAGTCCACTTTTGTAAAGAGGTGAGTTCAGAGAAGATAAAGCGAGGAAGACAAGAGGCCTCTGTAATGGCTTGTTTGCAGGCTAAGAGGTCCTTTGTGTATCGTTCAATCTTCCATTCTGGGGCTAAATGAGCTGTTTAAGTTGGAGCTCAGTTGGAGTGTTGCACACTTGTGCCTCACTGCTGAGTAAGATGCTGCATGGCGTCGACATCAGCAGGAGCGCTAATGTGCGAGCTGAGTGTGTGTATTTTTGTGCATCTGACCCAGGAGGAGGCCACGCTGAGAATACAGCCATTGTTTCTGCAGGAGGATGAGGGTCGAGGCTACAGGTTAGGCTAGGCGCTTTTCTTCTTTATTAGAGCCAGATGTCGACGTGGTGGGTATAAACAGAAAGCCGTTCTCTCATTATAACCCACACACAGGCACGTGTGCACACGTGTACAGTAATAATACTTCAAAAGAGGAGGTTTGTAGCTAAAACACCAACTGAAGGCTGTTGGAAAACTCTGTCCAGTGCCAAAGAAGACATCATACAAGTCTTTACATTGGTTGAGATATACTAACTGTGGAGAGTAAAAGCTGTGGAGTGGCCCTTTAAGTACAGCTCTGATATTTATTCTTTGACTTTGAAGATGGAGTGGTTCAGAATCTACAAATAGGCACAAGACAGATGTTCTCTCCCTCCTTCCTCTCCCTCTCCACCTCCTGTGTAATACAGTTCACATCAGCATAATGGAGAATGCACTTACTGTTTCAACCTTGAAATTGCTTCGATAACAATAATTACATTACATTGTGTGATACCATCTCTGATTCTGCAATGTGAGCATTTGATTGTTGATATGTAAACGGACAGAAGCAGCCAAGTGTCATATTATTGTAGGGAAACCTTGCTGAGTGGCAACGATGGGCAGTGAACACCACTCAAACAGTAAATAATGGTAAATGTTCAGTCTTCTCAGAGAGAGAAAGACAATGTCATAGGCTGAAATGTGCCATACACCCATCAGAAACAAAGCAATGCTGTGGTGCAATGATAAATGTATCGGAGGCAAGTTGTGAAGAAAGAAATCAACATCACAAAACAAATATCTCAACAACAGTTCAACTTTAAAAATCTCTTAAAACGTTCTTTAGCTCAGGAAAACAAAATATTAAATCTTTCTCTATAATTTTAATCAACAAAGCAAATTAAATAATCTTCTGTTATTGCTGCTCGCAGCAATGCTTCAGGAGACAATAGGAACAAAACTAAGCATAAAGACAAAAGCATAATCTTAATTTAATGAAATATGTGTTTGGTCGTTGCAGTAGAGGCTTCGAGGGGATGCCTCTGAACGTGTTCACTGACACTTATGGGATCCAGTGACTCTAACCCTTTCCCAACCTCAAAGGTTGTCTCTTTTGATTTAGATCAGTGGCAGCTCACAACTAGTGTGCCCCAATCTCACTGTTGTGACATGTGTCTATGATTTCATGGGGACTTTGAGGTCGAGAAAAGAACCCCATTCTGCCCAAATCATAATGATATAGACCAGTGATAGAACTTGTTTTGTACGAACTGTTGCCTGAAGACCATGCGTCTATAGCTACAGTTGTAGAGGTCTTAAGAGTGAAGTCGATTACCAGGTGTCCTTGAGGCCGTGATAACCAGTTTCCCTCTGAAATGTGTGAATCTAATGAGGGTAGGGGTGATGGGTGCCAATGCACCATACTGACAGAGCAGCAAAGGACATCCATTGTGTTTTACAATTTGACGGAGTCTCTCTATTGATCAGGAGCAGGGGTAGATAAATTTTACTTTCACAATGCATTGGGGTCCGGGTGCGTGCAAGGCAGCTGTTTGCTTTGCAGAATCTGAAGCAGCCTAATTTGTCAGCAGTTTGTTTAAAACACATAGGGAACATCATCAGGAGAGTCCCTTTACAAGTCTATCCTCTAGACAGAGACAAGTTCCCCTTTTTAACCACCTTGAAGACCGGCTTCACCCACACATTTTAGTCTTTGAATGCGTTCTGCCCACTCAGCCCACAATCTCATTCAACCAGTGCTCTCTGTGTCTCCCAGAGTTGACTGGACATCCTCCCAGGTATGGCCATACAAGCATGCATTACTTTTCTTTCTTTTAGCGTCTGTTTATATGTCTAATTCAGGCCCCATGCCTAAATGGTACGGGGACATTTTTTAAAATCAAGTTTGCTTCCAAAAATTTCCACCCTTCACTCATTTTGTTGCCTCTGCATAAACAAGGCAGCAGTTCCCAAGAGTCCCAGCTCTGACCTCTATTAGTCCATCCGGAGGTAGCCAGGTGTGGAGTAGTTAAACATGAGGAAGTCCAACTTGTAAAGCTGGTAGAGTTGGACTTGCTGTTGACTGCTGATATTGCTGAAGAACTGGGCTGTCATGGCATCTGTGGTACGAGTGGACTTGGCATAGCTTGGGAAGCGCAGGGAGTCACCAACACCCACCAGACGCAACACATAGTTTGCATCATCCTCCAGTGTCTCATATTTGCCCACCAGGTCATAATGGATGTGACATGGGTGGCAAAGCTGGTAGACGGTCTGCCAGTGCTCATTTAGTGGGCCGTCGCGCTGTGTGGCTGGGTCCACCAGGTACTCAGCAAATTCTTTGAATTTGACATCAGCACCATTGAGCAGGGCATCTTGTGTGGCATTCTTTCGGTAGCGCCGGACTATACGGGTTCCAAAGCGCTTGTGGAAGGATGAGTTGTACTTCAGAGTAAACTTGTTACGATATGCAGAGACCAGCCTCTCAAAGGGCTCACGTACAAAGAGGAACTTGAGGTAGTTCTTGAGGCGGTGGTTGATTTCAGCAATGCTGTACTGGTTTAGCGTCTTCAGGTTGGAGGGAACATGGGCTTCATTGGAAGGGATTTCCATTGGGTCACTGTGGAAGATATGCATAATGACAATGAAGAACAGAAAAAACAAAAACATAATTTTCTTGTCTTTGTATTATTGTTATTATTATCTTCTAGTGGCAACCTGCAGGGATGTAACAACATATTTTCTCACCTGTATTTTCCCCGGCCCGTGAGCACCATCATGACACGCTTCCAGTTGGTACAGGCCACCTTGGGTACATAGCAGTAGATGAGCCCGTGATCCTCGTCCACCACAAGGTGTTTGAGGTCTCCGGGTGTCAAGACTCGCCGTTTATGGCTAGATGCACTGTAAACTCGACAGGCATCCACTACCTGATCCCTCCTGGCTTGGTGGAGGATTGCCATTCCTGACAACTCCGGCTGGTCAAGGGTAAAGGAAAAAAAGAGGAAGGGGGAGAGGGAAAAATATATTACTGTAAAAAATCAATTAAAAAGCCTATAGGAGATAATTCTTAACAACACACTGCTTGTTCATACCAACAAAAGCCAGAAGCTACTAGTAGTGCTGTTTTTGACTTTAATTAGTTTGTGTATAGTAGAAAGCTTAATGCAAATGAGACAGCACAGATGGTGAATGACGCACGGTGAATTTCCCAAGGGCCATACTTAAACTGGAGACATGATGGTTAGTGTCTTTAATCCCAGGCAACTGGTCGGCCTTGTATTCTGGTGCCTTGCTAGATGAGTTAAAAGTTTGGCTTTATAGTATCTTGTCATTGAATTTGTTTCTATTAGTTTCTTCACTGTAGATTCATAAGAAGACACCAAAACTGTGACACAACGCATGGAACTGTGTAGTAAGTAACTTTAAACCATGAAGGTTTGGGATGACTAAACTCCTCTGAGTTTTACATAACTTCATGAGAAAGTGGGTCATTTTGACTAATTGACAAATAAAGCCAAAATTGGCTATTTGAGTGGATGTCACAGTATGATTTATCATCAGCTTTGGGATAAATGAAGTTTTATTGACAAAATATTGAATATACCACCAGATAGTGACAAATGTAGTCACAGCACATTGTGTTTCTGTATAATTTCCCTCATACAAGTGAACCAAGACAGAGGAGAGATAGACAGGAAGACAGATAGTGAGAGTGTTATTAATCTCACGCTTTATTATCATACTCATCTCTTAACTCTTTATCTTTTTGCCCTATTTGAGTCGCTCCATGCACTATGAGAGAGATTAGTTCATGGTTATAGAGGAAAATAATGACATCGAAGGAAATTACAGATATTGAGTGTTCAATATGCACAGATTCAGCGAGCTATCATTCATCTGAGGCATATTTCATATTCACAATGACGTTTACGATGAAGTGAGCCTTGGCAGGGGGGAAAGGAGGGGCACAGTGGGGGGAGACGAAGGAGCGAAATGGCGACGAGCAGCCTGAGGGCTTTGCATTTGAAGGGCAGGAATGTTTTCTTATGCTGCCTGATTATTTTTCCTTTAGGTCTGAATTCCCCTTCAGGGCAGTGCCCTGGTTTCCCTTCGGAATCTTAATTGATTGTACTGCATCTTTACCGCTCCTTTCAGGGCATCACTGGTCAGTGTTGCTGACATGAAGTGCTGAAATAACACAGGGCCCACCACCAAGGGTGACACACAAAGGCCTAAAGAGAGTTAATGTATTTTTCTTTGAAATCAATCTCCCACCGCATCTTCAAGTGGCCAATTCATTGTGTGCACAACGTGCTGCAAGAACATAGGAAGAAACATTTCTTTACCAACCTTTTAACTGGTGAATATATATGAAACATTTGTGTTGAGATGCACTCCACATTTTCCTCCAAAATATGACACTGTTTACACAACATATGAAAGTTATTCACCCAAGACATAGATCTCATTCCCACAAGAATGTGTCCACAAGATATCATCTTATACCCGCAAGATAATGGCTTGTGCATGCAATATGCAAGTCGGCATATGTCAGCATTTTGATGTTATGCCTAAAACCAAACATCTTATTTCCATATCTCTAATATGCACAATTGTGTATTCTGATCTGATCTTTCCTCCATTGATAATGAAAAAAATAGAAGTGCTCCTTTATTTAGTTTCTTTATTTCTTAGAAGATATACAAATACTGACTTCCCATGTTGTTCCCCTCCTTTAATGTGTTGCAGTACACACACTTAGGATGGCAAAGCATGATTGATTGTGAACATTGCTGCTCTAAGGGTTCACAAAAAGGGTAAAGGCCTCATCCAGGTTTCTTCTTTCTGTGCTTACTCTCCATTCTTCCGTACTCATGCTAACTCTCACAGCTCAAAGGTGCTGATGAAAAGCTCTCCTTTTTTTATCCACTTGAAGACATCCAGCTATAACTCACCCAAAATGTTGCAGCGAGCATGTGGCTTTCCATCCCAGAGGAGGACAAATGCTGTAATTAACATGGGTAAGAGAGACAAGGGAGAGAATCTTGTCATCTCCCGCACTTCCTCACTTCTTCGCTTCTTATCTGTCTTCTTTCCGCGCGATTACTTTCTGCCATTTCATTTCTACTTTGAGCGGCACACTCAAGTATCTTGTGCAGTTCTGATGAAAGAGAAAGGATGAAAGGGAGAGAGATGAGGAGGAGATAAGAGGGATGATAGTCGACCCAGTCTGAAAGGAAACTGTGATGGAGGTCACTGACCTCTGGCCATGTCGAGTTGTTCCCATGGGGACGAGATACCATCACCCGTCTATTTGCATGCACATTTCCCTCCTAATTTCTGTGGACATAAACTAGGGAGTCATCGTCAGATAGGGGGTAGCCAAAGCTATGATAGTAGTTAGCAGCGTCACATAATATGGCCAATTTAGTTTGATCTCTTCCAACTGGTCCCAGAAAGGCCTCAAACCTTCAGCTTAGCACTTTCCCTGTGCAGCTGAACTACATGATGAATTACACAGTAATAGATTTCGATGCGAGGTCGTTAATTGATTTAGATGTGAGGATGCATGTGAGCGTGAGACTTTGCACTCTCTTTGTTAGCAAAGACATCCATTCTGCCTGGTGAACCTGTCTGTCACAACCTCTGTCTACATTTAAACCTAAAGTTCTTATCATGAAACAGAAATATTTCTGCTTTCTACTCTTCAGAAGCCAGGACAACTTCAAGATGAGCCATTCACTGTTTATTCACAATGCCACTGCACAGGTGGGAGAGAAACTGATGACAGGGGAACATGGAGATTGTGTTCATCTTTATTTCTTCATTGTAATATTATTCACTGTCGCAGTTGTTATGACTATGAAGCATTATTTAAAACTAATGGACAGGAGTCTCCTAAACGCATCAGTGGTAATGAATTGAATTGTTTCTGTTCATGGTTGCAAATAAAAAAAGAAGAAGAAAGGCAGGGTGTATTTCAGGACAAAAGATGGAAGGAAGGAAGGAAGGAAGGAAGGAAGGAAGGAAGGAAGGAAGGAGTTCTCTTCAAGTGAAAGATATCTGGATTGATAACTGCCTCTGTAGACCCTTCTAATCTACTTTTTTAAGTGAAAATAAATGTGTTTGTGCAGCATCAGTGGTTGAGTATATTTAGGGTTTTTTTGGACTGTTTACAGGTTTGGTGTCATCAGCATCTAACTGTCTACATAGAGAGGATGGGACCTCAGTGGGCTCTCTCTCCCTTTCACCTGTCAGAAGCTGCAGCAGCAGCATCAGCGTCAGCAGCAGCAGCAGCATTCGCCCTTTGTGGCGAATCCATCCTTCTTTTCATTCTTTTAGGGCTCTGTTATAGGGTTTGGTTTTGTTAGGATCAGTTAGAAATGTTGTTTTAGGTTCAGGAGAAGGTGCCCCGATCCAATGGCCCATTGTGTGGTTGGCCCGAGTGGCCTCCCTCAGTTGGTAATTTTGGTATTTTTCTTTTTGTTTCTTAGTAAATTGTAAAAATCTTAGTAAAATGAAAGTTAAATTACTTTGAACCTGCAACTTCTGCTCTCTTTGAAATGATGTTATTGATCTCCACTCGCTCAGGGGTTGTAACACCCACCCTGTGGTTTGATGAGTGGCCATACTACCCAATTACCCCTCTGAAATATGTTTGAGATGCTAATGTATCCTAATTTGTAGCCCAGGAATTCATCCCAGTCAATACTGCTATTTATATATTCCCTCATTTAATTGTGCCACCCTGTTTACTTAGTGTGAGGCTATTGCTGTGCTGCTTCTAGCATTTACACTCTTTCTGCTTGTGGAAGACTTGAAGTGAAGAATTTGTGCCCATAACATCCAAACTGAATAAAATAAAAGCAGAGTGCTGCAGCTGTTTTGTCCAGGTTGTCTATAAAAACCCGATCTGTCTGCCCACCTCTTCTGTTTGTGCATCAGCTTCTTCGTCTTCTTCCTAGCCGTGAACTCAGTTCACCAGCATTTAACGCCTAACCCAACTAAGTAAATGTCTAACCCCGAACCTTACCTACTTAAAACTAATTCTAACTAAAGCCCTCTAAGCAAGACTTAACCCTCACAGTACCTTCAAGGTGTGAGGAGTGGACCAAATGTCCTTACAGGTGTGCTTTTCAACCAAAATATGTCCTCACAAAGAAAAAAAGAAATCACTCACACATACACAGACCTAAAGGCACTAAAGGCAGCCTGTCTCTCAAATCCTCTCTGCTTACAGACTGGCATTCATAGAACAGGACGGAATAAAGCTGCCAGTGTACCAGACACACACACACACACACACACACACACACACACAGGTGATTTGTGATGCATAATGCTTCACCTGAGTTAAGGTGAGGCCCTTCTATAACTAGTACATTGCTGTTACAGTTTATATTTGCACAATAACTTTCCATAATGTCATTAATGACAAGTGGGACCAGCAGAGGGACTCCTGTCCTGCTGACCACCTGCACCCACCGTGACACGGAAAAGACCAGAGGAAATGTTTCTTTAACGTTATTTATCCAGGGAAACGAATGGGAACACATGCTCTGTTTCTGTAACAGCCTGCTTCAGATTCATGCGCCTCCACACAGTCATACCTTGAATTAGCTGCGGGAGTACTGAAGGAGGGGCTGGCGGTAAATATATTAATCAAAAGCAAGTCAGTGATATGGGATGAATAATAGTTACATTATGAATTTTTAAAAGAGCAATTGCATTATAAACTTGACTTGCTTCACTTTAAAGCATTGTCCAGTAATAAATGTCCTGTTATGCCTGGAAATGTAAGTATTTCCACTCACAAGCGTCCACTCACATTATTACCTGTGTGATTCATATCCTTTTATCAAAATTTGATTAAACAAACTCCTCCAGATGACATCATTGTCCTACGGAGGACTTGATGCATTTTTTTTACAGAATTTTATTAAATATTAAAAGTAAAATGCTATTTTATGTGAAAGATTAAAATATGTGTGACCCAACAACAATATAGACTAGTCTCTACATTTTCAGGTTTAAGAAGCTTCACCTGACCTGTGCAGTGGAAGCACTCACATATTTATGGGAAATGCCTCACTGATATATACTGTATCACTACAGGTAGATGTTTCTGTTACAGCAAGTTGTGCTACAATTGCTGTTTGGAGTGAATGCATCATAAAAATCTGTGCTCCGCCCCCAAATATTTCATGTAACAGACTACTGTGTAAATTTAGTACTTTACTGCTTCTATTTCTTGACTAATCATGAAAAACTGTGACAGCAGTTTTAGCACATACTGTACACTAAAAAAAAATGTGTATAGAAAAAGTGGCGCAATCGCTAATGAGATTAAATCAGCAAATATTTAATCACAGGTCAGCTTTTATTTACATCCCAAGAATGTTTAGAAAACAGCAAAGAAGAAAACTTTGAAGAAGTTCGTCTACCGATTCACAGTTTTTGTGCTGTGCTATGTGGTGCTTGTTACATAAGTGCACTGCAGGAAGGCAGTGAATGGACACTGTGTGTATGCCAGGGGCTAAAAGCGCTG
>OMLM01008623.1:45994-60992 GCA_900302695.1 Helostoma temminkii
CAACTCCTACCCACAGTGTATGGCTGCTCTCTGGTCTGATGGTTTTTGCAGCAGAGCTACACTCAGACAGCTGCTTTGGGATCTTTGCTGTGGGTTAAAGGTGGGATGGTTCTTTCAAGTCCATGCCAGTCTCTGTGTTCTCACATAATCCAATTCCTGAGAGGGTGGGAGAGGACGTGTGAGAAGACACACACACACACACACACACACACACACACACACACACACACACACACACACACACACACACACACACACACACACACACACACACACACACACACACATAAACTAATATGAAGGGATGTATGGGGTTATCTGCAGCTATGTTGAAACAATGCAGACACGTCCCTGCATTCTCTCAGTATATTTATCATATATATTTACAACCACTCTCAACAAAATTCAAATCATGATTATTTCAAACTGCTTTTTCTAAATGAACAGAGGTGTCACCATCTATACAGGTGTCGACTTTACTTCAACCCCACATCTCTTCATTTAGCAGTGGTTCTCCTTTTCATGGCTGAACTGTTGATACTGACAGAAAGACTGAAACCATGGATGTTCAAAGGGACCTTTAGAAAAAACTGCAAGTAGAACTGACCCTAGAGACCGACACGCACATCTGCAGTGCTTTACAGTGGAACTGTGTGTGCGAACAGAGCTGGGAGAAACAAAAAGGTGTGTTGCTGATACCTTGAAAGGCTTCTGATCAGCACAGTTATCAGCAGGTGCACAAGCTGCTACACAGAAAACAGTCTAAAAAGAATCTGTTGTTCATGTGCAACACCATCCCTCATCCGTCCATGACAGTGACGGTATCTAGCTTAACACAGATCTGTGTTCCTGTTTCAAGTCAAGTCAAGCATGAACGTTGATTCTCAAATTACAGTTGTTCATTACATCAATAATCCCTTTGAGTTTTTTCTGAACTGTTGCTGTTATTGTTACAGTTTTGTTATGATTCAGGCTTTTTTATTTATTTATTGTGGAAAACGTTCCAGTTGTAGATTGTTTGTAGCAAAAGTATGTGAACCTGTGCATATGGGAAATTTGCTTATACAACTTAAAATTCACAGCTTCATCAGGGTGCACTGGTCCTGAGGCGGCAAAGAAAGCCTGAATCATTATACTGCCACCACCATAAGGTTCTTATGCTAGAATGAAGAATTCGGTAGTTGCCAAACATACAGACACGCATGCAGACCGTGAACACACTGCCATTACAATGACTCCAGTCGTCCTCCTTGTTACTACCCCACTGATGCTGTCCACATCCTACCCACCAGCATTGGAAAGAGCTATAATGATGTCTACACACCTCTATGAGTCTGGGATTACTGGTGGGAAGAGAAAAACATTTCCATAAGGAGGAAAGGTTAATATACTGTAATGAAAACTAGTTTCCTTGTTTGTATTTACTATAGATCATATCTAACTGTGTGTGGCTATGTGAAGCCATTCCTCTAGGCAATTGAATAAAATCTTTGTAAGGTCATTTGTAATTAAATCATATCGCACATATTAAAGAGAGCAGGATCAGCAGGAAGTGGATTATTAAAGGGATGATAGAGGAAGAAGGATAACAGAAGAAGGAGACAGACTTATTTGGATAAGATGCAGCTTATTTTTCAGCAACATTTTTTAGCCTATTTGTTACACTTAAATGATTCAGGTCATCAAACTAATTTTAATATTACACAGAGATAACCTGAGTAAATACAAAATGCAGGTTTTAAATAATGCTTTGTTAAGGGAAAACAGCTGTTAAAAAGCAATAGTCCCCTAACCTAATAAAACCTTTCACATCACTGTGGAGGAGTCTGGCCCACTCCTCCTTGCAGAATTGTTTTAATTCAGGCACATTTAGAGTTTTCCAGCATAAACGGCCTGTTGAAGGTCATGAGACAGCATCTCACTTGGATTCCAGTCCAGACTTTGACTAGGCCACTCCAAACCCTTTTTTGAGCCATTCAGAGGTGAACTTACTGGAACATTTTGAATCATTGTCCTAACCCATAACCCAAGTGCTCTTGAGTAATATTAACTGGAATATTTGCCCAAAGTCTTGGTGATAATCAAAATGTTTTTTTGGCAAATGTGAGATGAACCTTTGTGTTCTTTCACCTCAGAACTCTCACATAGATGCCATTTTTGGCCAGTCTCTGTCTTATTGTTGAATCATGAACACTGACCTTAACTGTTCTGTTTTTGTTCTGGTTTCCCTTATGATTTAATTTTGGTAGGCCAACCACTCCTGGGAAGATTCACCACTGTTCCAAGTTTTCTCCATTGTGGATAATGGTTCTCACTGTGGTTCCCTTGTGGTAGCCTTAGAAATGGCTTTGGAACCCTTTACACACTGATAAATGTCAATTACTTTGTTTCTCATCTGCTCTTGAATTTCTTTGGATTGAGGCAGAACTCTTTACGAAAATGTTTTTTAATTACAGTTCATTCATATTTTAGCAAGGGGTGG
This sequence comes from Helostoma temminkii, assembly GCA_900302695.1. Taxonomy (NCBI): domain Eukaryota; kingdom Metazoa; phylum Chordata; class Actinopteri; order Anabantiformes; family Helostomatidae; genus Helostoma; species Helostoma temminkii. Next base: position 48,477 of record OMLM01008623.1, read on the forward strand.
CAATGACTTTTTCAGACAGGGCCAGGGAGGTTTGGTCAGCCTTTTGGTCTGTCCTGTATTAACTCTATACTGTGTTACATAGATATACTGTACTGTACCTAGCCATCAACAAACTGGACATTAACCCTGTGCATTAGTTACACTTGTAAAGAGGAGATTAGTATCATGTTACCCTATGAATACAGGGTTAGGGTTAGCCTAGCTTAGCTTAAATACCTACCTACTGTACATGCTTACTCTGTCTAGGGTAAGGTGTATAAACATGACAGTACCAAACATGGCAACCTCACTGTAGTCATATTTCTCTTTTCTCACACAGCGTCCCACATATTGTGTGCATTCCTCTGCACACTTCATTAGCTTTACTTCAACCCTAAACCAAATTAGAAAGCTAAAGTCAACCACTGGAAAAGTGTCTCTGCCAAAATATGGAAAAATGTTCTAACTCCGAAGATTCCCAACTCGAGCAGCTTCTCACACAGATAAAGGCACATACACATGCATGCTTTTGACTACTTATCCCAAACACCGTGTTAAAGTTTACTTTAGCTTCAGGAACACCCACTGTGTACACAAAAATATACCCAATGGGCCTTCATATGTATAAGAACGTGTGGAAAACATGCTCCATAGAAAACTGGTGTGTTTGTCCACCTGGTCTAATCTTAGCTGCATTGAAAACCACTAAAAGCCTCACGTATCTCCTTGAAGGTGCACATGGAATAGTCAGTAGAGCAAAAGATAAGTGTAGAGACAAAATTGTGAGGAAGCAAGAAAGCAAGAGACAGTTAAGGGGCAAAGCAGAGGGGATAAAGAATAGTTGGGTGTGTGTGGAGAGACAGACCAAGGTTAGGTGGACAGTAAATGATAGGTAGTGATAGTAGGTAAGGGAGTAAGGGAGTACTCCAGCAGTAAGTGACTGCTCAAGTAAGGGAGCAGAAACTATCCAATCTGCTCCACCTTACTGATACTTAGAATATGTACCTGAAGAAACGATTATGCTTCAGCTACTGAAATACGTGCTACATATATAAAGCTTCACTGGTGGATTTTCCTGAGCATTAGGCTGGTGGTTGATTGACAGCACTGAACACCACTGTATAATTCTGCTCTTCTCTCACTGTCTCTGTTCATTGTAAAGTAAATCAATAAACCAGAGAAGCCATTCAAACCCATTTCATGCAGGCAATCATGTGCTGTAGTTACAGCAGGTGTATTGCTTTCACATGACTGCCATCAAGACTCTTTATGTCTCATTTTGAAAATGCTTAATGAAGTGAGGCTTCACTGACTCAAACAGACACAATAACAGCAAAGCAATAAGCGCCACGCATTGACACGTGAAAAATACCTGCTGATTAGTTCCTCTGTAAGATGTAAGTGTTTAGACTTCCACAAAATGTCCAATGTTGCCTGCTGTCATTCCTGAGACTGCACTGTAAAATATAACTTGTTGTTTCAACGTTCAAAGTTGAAGGGCTGCCTTAAAATGCACTTTGTTCTTCTAACACAGTGAAATGTTGACTTGATTAAATATTGCATGTTACACTATATGGACAAAAGTATTTGGCTGCCTGACCATTACACCACATATATTTTAATATGGAGTTGCTTCCCCTTTTGCAGCTATAGCAGCTTCCACTCTTCTAGGAAGGCTTCCCACAAGATTTAAAGCATTTATGAGGTCAGGCACTGATGTTGGATCAGAACATCTTGTTCACAATCACTGTTCCAGTTCATTCCAAATGTGCTCAATGGGGTTGAGATCAGGGCTCTGTGTGGGCCAGTTAAGTTCTTCTACATCTAACTCATCAAACCATGTCTTTATAAACTATGCTTGTAATAGAAAAGGACCTTCCCCAAACTGTGGTGACAGCATAGCATTGTCCAAAATGTCTTGGTAAACTTAAGCGTTAAGATTCTCCTTCACCGGAGATATGGGGTCTAGCTCAAACCCTGAAAAAAGCCCCATACCATTATCCCTCCAGGTGTGGCTGTATACCTTTGTCTATATGGTGTATGTAAACATGTGACTTAGTTTAGTTGATTTTGATTTAGTACTTGTCTACTACAAGTTTGGTACTTGTTTGAACTGTAAAATCTATGTCAGCTTCATTAGAACGTTTTCTTGTGTAAATGTCAGTCTTGTTTTATCTATTTAATCTCATTGATGATTCAGTGAATATGGGCATTCACTGAAAATAAACAATTAATTTGCAGACTGAAAATCTTTAATCTGAACCACCTGCATTGGTCTTTGATGGAGCCAAACTGTACCAAGACCAGTACATGACAATCAAGCTAAGCTGCTCACAGTGACTTTGATAAGTGTACAGGGGTAGGGACTTTTATCATGGATCACAGTTTTTACTTGTAAAGATATACGACCACAATCTAATGTATAAAAGACACAGCAACTTCCCATGAGTTTTCTTTAAACTACTAAAATGACCATTATTTGGAAAGTATTAACTCAAAGAATGCATGCTGGGAAGAGTCTGGGAATCTTTGTTTTGTCAACTTAATTAGTTGAATGAACTCTCTATGAACTCTATGAAATCAGTTAATTCAACAAAGTTAAGACTCAAGTCAGTACAACTAATGTTGCTGTTTAAAGTTCTGACAATAAAAGCTAGAAGTTGAATTTGCTCGAAAATATCAAACTTTTAAATTATGTTAACTTTATTACAAATTTTTAGCTGCTTCTTCAAAATGCCTGAATGTCAATTTCAAGTGCGACAAAGTTTTTTGCCTTGGGCCTGTAATGTTTCCTGTCTTCTGGATGAAAGATGAAAGATGGACGGGCATTATGCTAATGCTATCTGCTGGACTTGCCATGGGCTGGTCAGTGCATAAAAGACACCGCTGTTGCTCCCAGGTTGAATTTAGCCACTGGTGTTTGGACTGAGGGAAGCCAAGAAACTGGGAAAACTAAAAGCAGTCTTGCACACAGGCCGGCATACAAAAAAAACTAAATTGGAGCCAGCTGACCTCAGCATCTCACAGCTGGGTGAGGAGGAGAGCAAAAATAGGAACAAGTGAAGACAGTGACATAAAGAGAACAGCTACGTGAGCATGCTAGGCTCCTACCTGTGTGGGGTTGTAGAGCTCCCGCAGGGCGTTGCGAGACCCCTTCCTACAGCAACCGTCCACCACAAAGGGGTTTCTCCTCATGACTGTAAAACAAATGAGACACCACTAAGAAAAGAGCACCTTCACACCATTCATATAGATAAAAAACATTGGCAACATTCATATATGCAGGAAAAGCAGTTTTTATGTATGCAGTGTAAAGTTGCATGTTTGAGTAGGCCTGACTAAGGGACAAAAGACAGACACAGACATACATACTTTTCTAATGGTGTGTAGTTTGTTGATGCTTTTTTCTATTTTAAACTGCAGAAGCTTGGTATAGAGGTCTGCACAATGCATATTCAACATTTCTCACTGTGCTGTGCAGTATGTGGGGAGGTGTGCACATTCAGTCAAAGTCAATGCCCATACACAAAACATATTACCTTAAGGCTTTTGCACATTTGCACATTCTTGTATATGGATTTAGCAAAAACAAAAAACTCTATTAACAATAACACAAGTAGAGACAAAGTATGTGCACAGTAAAGTGTGTATATACTGTACCCTGCGGGTTATTTGGTATTATGAATTTAAAAATCAATTTGTAAGAGGAAGTATTTTTTCTTCTTTTAAAGTGTACCCAGCCTTACTTTAAAGGAACAAAATAGTTTTGAATTTAATGGACACCCTGTACATTTAGTGATAATATATAGGCATAGATGCCAAAAATGTCCAATCATTGTGGATGTTGATTTTTTCTTCACCTCCCTACAGTCAGATGAGTCACTCCATTGCTGTACTGTATTGCTGTGATTGATGGAAGACTGAAATTTAACTTCATGTTTTGCTATGGTCTGTTCCTCACGGATGCCACTATGGGAACGATCACTTTAAATGCCCAACTGCTTCAAGGAGGAGGCAGGAGGCTGCAGGGATAAATAATGAGAGCAGTGACTATACGCCAAGGGCAAAGCTACAGTTCGGCGTTTGTTTGGCTGGAACTCAGCTCTTTACACAGCTCGATACGGAGCAGTGGCTACTGGCAGTAGATGACTAGGCCCCCACCAACACACTCTCTCCAATTGCTCTGGATGGAAAAGCACTCAAGGACATCGCAGATCAACAAGAAAGAAAATGTACTAACAAGAAAGCCAGGAACTTAATGTTGACTAGCGCTCTACCTCATGTTCATGGATGTTCATGTGTTGTAAACATTAGGAAAGCTGATGATGACAATAACTAATGATGCATATCAAAAATGTTTACACGTTTCTCTACAGTACATTTCCAGCATTTGTCATTCATGTAAATATTTTAAAACAATATAATAAACAAATGATGTTTTATACTTGATATACTTTTGTACCTATTTCAGTTAGTAGCTGATGTTTAAGCAGTTTGGAAGTGCTTCCTCCATATATCAACCTAAATGTGGTTCAGTATCACATTGAAATCACATTGAAATATACTAAATAACTACATTATTTTAAACAAATTACAACACAAAAATGTGACTAAGAACGTAAAGGACAGGACTTTCAGTGGTCAGACAACTGTATTTGTCCTGGATGGTGGAAAATGAAGATCCTGGCTGCAGCCAGTTGTTCAGTACGACTACAGCTGAGTCGATATGACTACAAACAGAATGAATACAAGGAGACACAGAGTCAGTCCATCAACAAACCACAACAAGCAGAGGCAAAACAACTACAGGCAAAGTCATTACAACTACAGAGTCAATATGACGACAAACAACAACAAGCTGAACAACAGCGAAACAACTATAATCAGAATCAATACAACCACAAGCACAGTCAATACAACAACAAACAGAGTCAGTCAAACCACAAACAACAACAAGCAGAGGCAAAACAATTATAGGTATAGACCATACAAGCACAGAAAGAGCAAAGACACTTGGAAACTTTGTGCTTCTGTAATCTATACACTGTACGTTTATATTGTGCACAGGATGCAGATTTGTTCTGCTAAACCAATAGTGTCAGAATCCACATTCACAGCTACACATCTGTTTGTGGAGTGAAAATGCAAATACAAATGTGTTGACTATAAACACGCATCTGTGGCCAGTGCACACAATATCAGCACAATGTGCATATTGGATTTTCACCTATTATAGCTTTGTCATTATAGCTTGTTTTTGCTGTGATCTTGTCTCATTCTCAGCTCATGTTTGAAGAACATCAAAGCAAAAGAAGAGACACATTTCTTAGCAGGCTTTTGGTTCTTTAAAAATCTTTTTAAAAATTAAACAACAGACTGTGCTGAGGTAGACGTGTACGCAAGATGTAGGTGGTATCACTGTACGTGAACTGTAATCCCTCTGTTGGTCCAAAGCAGATCCAGTGACAGAGCCCAGGGGAGCTAGCTGAGTGCTTGTTAGTGTAATCAGCCCCAACAGACAGGCTTGACCTTCAAACACGGAGGAGAGACTAGACAGAGCCAAGGGATGCCTTTACAACCTCAACGCACACACTCCTGTACATGCACAATTAACCATGCGCGCACACACACGAGCACGACTGAAAAATCTTGTTGCTGTAGTTGGTCTTTAATAATGCAGTTCAGCACTATGTCCTACTGTCCATGATGTAAATAGGCAATTACTGTTTTCTCAGAGGATGAGAGCTCTCATGTAGTAGTACAATCATGGAATATTTGCTTTTTAGGCTTTCTCACAAAGAACAGCATGCGCACACACACACACACACACACACACACACACCCACACACACACACACACAGACACACACTTCCATTCCCAGCAGGCTGAATCAGCAGAGCAATGGTGACTACTGATTGCTGTTGACACAAGCTCGAGGCGGAGCTCGAGGTAATGAGGATTCAGTTCTAACACCAGTGAGTGCGACTGCACTGCGTGGCACTGATGGGTCACAGAGCTGTGGTGATGTTTACTTGCTAGCACCACAGAGTCTGCTGCTAATGATGACCAATGCCAGCATAAATCAGGTCGAAGGCTCATCTGAGCTGCGTGAGAACACAGATAGATTCAATACTTCCTGGTCTTTTCTTAATGAACCCTCCTGTTAGAGCCAGGGTGATAGGAAATAGTTGGTTTACTATGAAAACCACTGCAATAACACTCTGACGTAAAGTATTAGTAGTAGTAGTACTTTTTAGTAGACTTGAAATAACAATATCACAATAACAATACTCAGTGTCACCAAGCATGTCCCTCTAGTACCTTCCTCTATGCTGGGGTGTCCCACCCCTCTCTGTTTTCTGTGGCCGCCAACACCTGGTAAGCGTAACCATAGAAACTGCTACCACTCATCATCCTCTCACCTGCAGAACACCAGCTGGCTGGACTCCATGGGTCTGCAATCAGTTAAGGTCATAGTAAAGCAGGAACTTTTCATTTTGTCAGTGCTGACAGGTACACACACAAAAACACACTCATGACGATGTGATAATAGGCTTAGATGTTACGTACAAGGCCACTGTTGTAGACCGTCACCTTGGAAAGTTAGCTCTCCACGTTCTCATCAGCATGTACATTTTTGATGCTACAGTCAGTAGAGCATGTTCAATAATGCAAGACCACGTGTCTTCAGAGGAGAAACATAAGAGAGGTGGAATCTGACAACAAAGCAACAGAAACTTACTGAAGCCCCAAAATCCAACATTTCAGCAAGAAACAGCAGCCTCCATGCCTTAGTGTGATAATGCGGTCATATATTCTGTTGTGGCTCGAAAATGGCAGGGCATAGGTTCAATGATGGTCTTAGTGATGCTTTAAAATTCTCTAAATTTCATAAATTTTGGATGACCTTCTCAAACTGCTTTGACCTACATCAACTAACCAATCAAGCGTTAATCTAGCATTATGTGACACAAAGAACAACATACTAATCAGCATGTCACAGGTGCCAATTTACTTTGAGGTTTACTATTCAGTAGGCATCATTATTCAAGATTTTATCTACTTCAAATATGATGTTGTACCCAAGCTAATTAGATCCATGTTGCACACTGTAGCCTACAATAATCAAGCAAACAAAAAACATTTCAGCTTGTTGTGGGCGGTGAGGTGCAGCCATGGCTGTTTCCTTTGACTAGGTGCTTCACACAACTTTGGATTATTTCTCAAATACACTACATGGACCATAATAACTTCTGCTCCTCTTGGAAAGCTTTCCACAAAGTTTTGGGGTCTTTTTATAGGAATTTGTGCCTGTTTATGAGTTCAGGCACTGATGTAGGACCAGAAGATCTGGCTCACAATCTTCGTTCCAGTTAATCCCAAATGTGCTCAAAGCAGTTGAGATCAGGGCTCTGTGTGAGCCAGTCAAGTTCTTCCACACTGAACTCATCAAACCATGTCTTTACCGTCCTTTATCTGTGCACGGGGTACAGTCATGTTGGAATAGAAAAGGACCGTACCCAAACCGTTGCCACATAGTTGGAAGCAAAATGTCTTGTTAGTCTTCACTGGAGATAAGGGACATAGCCCAAACACTGTAAAAACCCAGTACCATTTTCCCTTTAGGCGTGGCCAAATACTTTTGTGTATATAGTGTAGTTCCTAGCAAAGCATTTTACTTTAAAATCCCCATCTCTAGTCTGCAGGGACACACATTTTTGGCCTGAATAGAAATATTTTAATAGAAATTTATATCATAAATACAGTAAAGCATTGTGCAAGCTGTGCAAAAATATGAACTTGCCTCATTTTAATTCAGCTTTTGTAAAGTCACATAATTTGCTAGAAGAACTCTATTTAGCATCCCTCTCCTCTGTCTGAGCTCCTCTAACTCCTTCCCTCCTCCTCAGGCTGTAATGCTCTAAGCAGTGCCCCTGCCAGCCCAAACACCAGCAGCCCAGTCAGGCTTCAGTACATACCCTGGAGGTAAGAGACGCTCTGTGTGCTGCACAAACATCAACACACACACACACCACAGAACACCCTATTCAGCTTTCATACTCTGCTTTCATCATGCATAGCAGAAATACTGTCACGCTGAGATTCGTTCGAGGATGGATGTATGTATGGACAGGCTTTTAAAGCAGGAAAGAAGCTAGGTAGCATCCTGCTCACAGACTGAAGTGCTACTTAGTTAAACTTAATGCCCCCATGTTGCTTCCTGATGCACAGATCATTTAAATGAAAAACTTGTGAAGGTCAGAAACATCTCATAAAACATCCAACAAACTGTCTTTGTTGGCTTTCAAAGGAAAAAAGGACAAAATGGTAATGTCTCTGTGAGAGCACTATCCAAAGCTGCCTCTGCCAATGCCATAAATCAAGAACAGAGACTATCATCAAGTAGCTCAGAATAAAGTATCTGTCATGTGTCTTGTACATTATCCATCTCTTCTTAAATTAGCTCGTGTCCTTTTCTTTCTAAAAACAAGCTTATGCGTATAAAGCCTAATGGTGTAAGAGCTAAATGAGAGGGAATATTGATTCATCAGGTGAACACAAGCAGCACCCTGACTGACCACTGTAACTGTCAATGTCTCATAGCAATGTTGTGCATGTTCAGCTGCCTCCAAGAGAAATTGATACGACTGAAGTTTGTGAGCAGGAGTAAAAGTGAACTTTTTGCATGATCTCACCTCTACAGTAAGTCCAACACATCAGCTTTATCAGAGTAAGAGTTTAATTACACATAAGGCCCCACAGCAGGCCCACTGCAGCACATGTTCGGTGGGGAAGAGCAATCAGGCACAACATCTGCTGCCATCTATCAGCAGGAAGATTATGACCCACTGGAGGAGGATTAATTTGTTGCTAATCTTTGCCTGCGCAGTGGGAGAGGCTGGACATGCACTTGGTCCACGCTGACATATATCATCCTGCACACAACTGAAAAGCTGCAGCCTGCTTGGGAATTAAATGAACAATGCAAACAGAGCAGAGTGGTAGAGATGCAGGTGATTTAGCGATGCTGGCAAAACTTCATTAAACAAAACAATAAGGACACACTGAGTGATTTCTCAGTGTGTATGTGTGTGTCTCTTCCTGGTTCGAGTGCTCAGCCTAATCCCCTTAATAATGATTACTAACATTAAGATAATACACAAGCAATTCCAGCTTCTTCCTTCCTCACCTCGGGCTCACAGACAGAGTCAGGAGGAGAACACTTGTACATGATGGCTTATGTATTTCACTCTAGGCTGACTGACAGCAAGACAGTTTGACATAAGATGCAAATTGTTGCTCACTTGAACATAACAACAACAAGAACACTATCTGCCTGGCTGTAGTATAACTGTGGCTGCAGATTTATCATTAATGTCTCGTTGCCTTCAGACGGCTGCAGGGATTTAATAAAGATTTCAAACAGTATGAAACAATAGATTGTTTGCTCCTCTCCTTCCACCTGTGCACCACATGCTCAGCACTGCACACCAAAACACAAAGCAGATGCACAGAGCGAACATCAAGGTTAAGAAAATGTGGTCGGCTGTGCTGCTTGAGCTGGTCCTTGGACTACTGGGAAAAAAGGACACGTAGTCTTCATACGGAACTGCAGGAGGTTATCAGAAAAGTATGCAGCCTGATATGAATACCTTTTTAAAATTATTTTTATGTCAATTGATTAAACGATTCAGGATTTTTAAGGCCAATCTAACATTTCTGAGGTGCCTTTATATGTTTGACAGTGGGGCTTGTGTGTTGTGTTCTGTTTTTGTTCTGCATGTACTGAGACTAGACTGTAAAAAGGTGGGGCTGAATCAAATGTACAGCCACTAAGCTAAAGTTACTGTTGACCTAAAACAAATTTCCATCTTTTTTTGATAGGTGATAGTTGATAGATAGTAGTTTTGATAGTTGTTCCTTGCCAAGCTGTGGGGGAGGGATATGTTCCACCAGTGCCATGTAGATCTACTGTGGTGACACCTAGCTAGTACAGAGCTGTAGTGATGAGGTTGTAAGTACAACAGCTCTATTTCATGCAGACAAAAGTTAGTTATGGAGTCCCACAGGGTTCTGTACTTGGACTGATACTCTTCACTTTATACATGTCTCCCCTAGGCAGTATATAGGAAACACTCTATAAACTTCCATTGCTATGCGGATGACACTCAGCTATATCAGCTTTAGCCATTAAACCAAATGAAAAAGATCAATTAGTCAAACTTCAAGAATGCTTAAAAGACATAAAGGCCTGGATGTCCTGCAATTTTCTATTTCTTAATTCAGACAAGACAGGGTTATTCTATTTGGGCCCAAAAACCTCAGAGACACAATGTCTAATCATATAGTTACCTTAGATGACATAGCACTGGCTTCTAGTACTACTGTGAGGAATCTTGGAGTTATCTTTGACCAGGATATCTCCTTTAACTCATATATAAAAGAAATCTGTTCTACCTGAGGAATATCTCTAAAATTAGAAGCATCCTGTCGCAAAGTGATGCTGAAAAACTAGTCCATGCATTTGTGACTTCTAGACTGGACTACTGTAATTCTCTTCTAACAGGATGTCCCATTAACTCATTAAGAGGCCTCCAGCTGATCCAAAATGCTGCAGTCAGAGTTCTGACTGGAATTAGTAGATCATATTTCTCTTTCATTAGCTTCCCTCCATTGGCTCCCTGTAAAATCCAGGATAGAATTTAAAATTCTTTTCATCACATCACACTTAATGATCAAGCCCCTTCATATCTTAAAGACCTCATAGTACCATATCATCCTAGCAGAACACTTCGCCATCAGAGTGCAGGTCTACCTGTGGTTCTCAGAGTTGGGATTGGGTTGGGTTGGGAGGCAGAGCCTTTAGCTATCAAGCTCCTCTCCTGTGGAACCAGCTCGCAGTTCATGTTCCAGAAGCAGACACTGTCTCTACTTTTAAGACTAGTCTTAAACCTTTCCTTTTTGATAAAGCTTTTAGTCAGAGCTGGTTCAGGTGAGTCTGAACCATCTCTTTGTTATGTTGCTATATATTTATACTGCGGGGGGACCTCCCTTGACTAGATGTGCTGAAATGCTAATTTGCTTGTGGTTTTGGGTCATAAATGATTTGATCTGTTTGTATACAGTATGTTTTTACATAACATGTCTTGTTTTTTGTTATACTGTGAAAAAATCTGTTTTAGCATAACATATTTGATCATTTGATTTAATTTAATTATTCTCTGTCATTACACTGTACCCAAACTTACACTATTTGGCTCAACTACAGCAAAAAACCTGAAGACCACCCAAAGTTAATCAAATTCTTTGAGTGTGTGTGATCATAGAAGAGGACAAGCAGAGACTGAATGCAAAATTGGCCAAGAGATTGATAGTACCTGACAGCTTCTCAAGCATCTACATCATACTACAAAACAGTAGAGCAGGCTTTTCAGGCCAGCTTTAACGCATCACAGTCGTCACCGAGCACAGTGGAGCATGAAACACAGCAGCAGAAGCAGCAGGTCAAGAGGAGGAAGCAGAGTCTGAGTAAGCAGAGTTTCACTCCACATCGGACACATGCATTCATTCATTAATTAACATTAGAATGTGACTTCATGCATTATCCCTGTGCAGATACATGAACAGAGATGATTCATATGAAACATGGGCCAAATCCTGCTTTTTTGTGTTCATCATGATTTCTATTTGCACTGATGAACCACAACGCCAAAACCACTGATGAGTGAAGCAATTGATTTCCTGTCAATTGATTTTCTTCTGAGCTAGTCATGGTTTGGCTGATGCAGGTGAGCATCAGAATTGGACATAGAAGCAATTGATGTGCTAATTGTTCAGTTATCATGGCTGAACTTAGCCTTGACTTTGTTGCAGAAAGTAGGTTAAATCAAACCCAGTCAAGTTACCACAAGTATTTATCCTGTGCAGCCAAACCAGGATTGAATTAGGTTAAAGTAAGATGAATTAAGTTACTATGGAGAATTATTCTTTGCAATTATAATAATAAGCTTTATTTATAGAGCACTTTTCAAAACATTCGTTACAAAGTGCTTTACAAGAGAGAAAGACAATAATAACAAAAGAACACAAGAAGACACAAAATAAAAAGCCTAAGACAGGGAGGAACTTCAGCACAATAACACTTGACCAATTAACATGGAAACCAATCAAGTCCCCCTTGAGCAAGCATTTAAGCGACTGTGGAGAGGAAAAACTCCCTTCCTTCTTTAAGGGAGGAAGAAACCTCCAGCAGAACCTGGCTCAAGGTGGGCGGCCATCTGCCTTGACCGGTTGGTGTGTGAGTAAGCATAGATGGAGCAGGGCATAATGATATAGACAACAGCAATGACATTAACAGCACAAGGGTTGAAAAGCAGGGTGAAACAGCAACTACATTCAGTTATATGAAATCAGGAAAAGCTCTCCGATAAAAGTATGTTTTCAGAAGTGATTTAAAAGAGCTTACTGAGTCAGCTGATCTAATATTCTCGGGCAAGTCATTCCAAAGCTTTGGGGCTCTAACTGCGAAGGCTCTG
>OMLM01008624.1:0-16887 GCA_900302695.1 Helostoma temminkii
GAGGGAGGGAGGTCTCACTACACACTACTAAATATTTACTGTCTATTTAAGCCAAGTGGTGAAGGCATCAGTGGCATCAAAGTAAAACTAACAAGGAGCAGTTCAAACCACTCACATGTGCATATCTCTTTATAAATCACTCCATGTATTTTTCTGCTGCTTGTTTGTATGCTTTGAGCAGATGCGTCATTGATTTCGTTAGTCTCGGCCCCCTTCTTGCTGATGGTTTATTTTTCCATCAATAAACAGGATTGTTTCACTTAAGAGTGCAGTGGGAAAACTAATGGCTCGTAATGGATGATAATGGATTGTGTTTTTAGTCTGCCTTTCATCTATGAGAAAATTGCCCTGCCACCCCTGAATGCAAGCACGCACGCACACACCCACTCCCTGGCATGATGGTCTAACCTTGTGGAAAAAACACTCTTGCTGTTTTTATTGTGGCTCTTTTTTGTACCTGTGCATTACAAACACAAGCTGTTACCTTATTTTCTTTATCTATTGTGGTTAGACTAAGGTGGTTGCACAACACAAATAGATTATTTTGTTTTGGTCTGCGCAAAATAATTTTAATGGCTGCTTTGGCACCATGTTTCCTTACCAGATGTGTTCACTGCACCAAATTTACATAAACCTGTATTTAGAGTACTTTTGTTAAAGAAACACTTGAACATTCTCATAATTTGTTTGAGCTTAAACATTCAAAGCTAAAGGGAACATTCAGTGTAGTGCATGATGTTATTAAATGGTGTTGATGGAGGCTTGAATCTCCAGCCACACATTTTCATTTTTAGGCTTCAGTGGGCTGCCACTGTCATTCCTCTAAACATGCAGGCAATGTGCTGAATCATGGCCGACATTCCTGTGGCTAGAACACTGTCCAGTCAGCTCCAGGAATTACATGTGCGCGCACACCGGCACTCTTGACCACCAACGTAGAAAATGCAGTAGATGACTTTGCCTTTGGCGCAAGCAATCCTGTTGTTTTCTCTTAATCTTGGTTTCATCTGATTCCAGAACATGGAAGGCTTTTTTTAGATGTTTTTTAGTCTAATCTGTCTAATCTGGTTTTCCTGTTCTCGAATGTTACCAGTGGTTTGCACCTTGTCGTCTCCTGTTTGTAGATATTGAACATGATGCTCTACCTTCTTCAAACTATTGACTTGATTTCTGTTGATGTTGTGAGGGGGTTTTTCTTCTTCTGTGGTTATCCAGGCCTTTCGATGTTGTTGAGCTCACCAGTGCTTTCTTTCTCTTCTATTTCTTTCAGCATACATTTTTTTTCAGCCTCATCATGGCCTCATTTACTTGACATATTGTTAGCTCCAATCAAATATCTGCCAAATGCCAAATTAATACCTGATCAACTCCAGACCTTTTACCTACCTCATTTGTCTAGAAGTAGCCTGCAGAGCATAAAACAAAACAAAATGTAATAAATGCCATGTGTACCAGCCTATTGCTCAATTACATCAATTAGGCTGATGATGTTGCAGCTTATGAAATTATGCAGCAACAATTTAAATGAACAAACAATGCTCACAAGCAACTTCAGTTCTTTAGAAGCTTTTGAATGACTGTTTATACCCAACTGTCTATAGCAAAAACAACCTCTCTTTGTATCACTCGGAGGTTATAGCAAATATATTTGTCTATAGGTATCCGGAATATAGCCTCAAAATTAGTACTAGTAGTATTGGTACTTACATTTGAGCACATGCTAATATAAATACTTAATAATATTGCAGTTGCTGCATTTTTATTGGCTGCAATCTGCAATTACTGGAAAAGTGCAATAAAATCAAACACTGTAATCCAATGTTGTTCGCTTATTGACTGTGACATAATAAAATACAGGGGACTTGGGAAGAATGCTTGGGTGGTGAGCGAGCCACGAAATTATATTGCTTGCAATATGATTTTCTCAAAGTCATGTAGCTTTGGTGAGCCAGTGTGATGATGACTGAGAATGACATACCTCAGCTCCAGCAGCTGAGGAAGCGGCAGAATCTGATATTTTCAATAATTGACGCAATACACAGAGTAAAAGCTTCTCTTATTTAAACAACCGTCTAGTTGTCTCTGGGCATTTTCTCTCATTTATGTGTTATGTGTTTGATGCAGTGGTGGTTGCTGCTGCTAGCATTAGCAAACTTATTGTACTGTGTGTTATGCTACACACACCTACCTTAAAATATATAGTTTTTGTATTAGCCGTGGTTTGAGTTGTCTTTACTTTACTTCCTGATTGTCTCATCTGCTTAGTGCTGCCTGACGAGGCTTGTGTCATTGTGAGTGCCGAGACATTTACGTGTGTCGTCATACATGGTTGCGTTGCTAGATCATTTATATTGTCAAATGAGACCCATAAAACGTCAATATTGTGAGTATTATGATATAGCACACCCCTAATTGTCTATTATCCTATTAGGGAAGCCAACTTTAATAAAACGCGTGTGATTTAAATTACTCAGACTGTAGAGAGAGATTTGATGTTGAAATTAATTATTTGGTTCTATATTTTAATAATGGAAATAGTGTTGTCTGAAATAATGGTGTTAGAATACTTAGAAAAATGACATGTAAACCTGAACTTTGGTTGTAATGAATGTAAAACTCTGAGGACGATCAGTGGGTTAGTCATGAGAGCATCATCAACAAAGCAGACATAGAATTAAAGTCCATCTCTATGAATGCTTGTGATTGTAGCCTATTCAAATGGAGTCAACAAATAACACTGTTCTGTATTATTTCAGATGAATATTGTTTTAATGGCAATATTTAAAATACTTTTTCTTTCCTTAGATTATGTTTCTAGTGTAGGATCCTACTTTTAGTATAGTAAAAAAAACTTTTAAAGTTTTAAAGAGCAACATGTGAGTCTTTTACTGTATATTAATAACAGTTCTTAATTTATCTGGTTAATCCATTCTGAGAGTTTCAGCCTTTCTGCCAGGCTGTGATGACGTGAGAGCTCAAACCACTGTCTTTCCCATAGGGTTTGATATTCATTCACTCTCGCTTTGTGTGAACTAATCCCCTTTTCTATGGCCTGTGGCTGAATGAGGAATGCTTCTGAGTGGAGGGGGTGACTACTTTTTTTTTCTCCCCCCCAATCTTTGCCTCAGTAGTCTAGCCAGCTGCTTCCCCTCTTAGCATGAATAAAGCAGAGACACTTGGCTCTTCATCAGGTCTCTGTCCAGCAGTTTAACATTTAATACATTACTCTGTGTTTCCCATATAGTGGATTTATTAAGTAGCCCACTAAAATACTTCAATATTTTATTTGTAATAAAGTCATAATATATTTCTAGGTTTGTACTGAAATGCGGTTCAGTGTGCAGATTTAGCCTTCAGCAATGATGACATTATAATTTTTCCTTGTCATCCCTCTTTCTTTTTCATTTCAAGAATAGAAGAAGCATGGTAAAGTGGAGTGGAGTGACCAGAAGTATATTTTAAACCAGACTAGATTTCCCTTACAGATAACTGTACCACCAAAGGTTTTAAACTAATTTGCTGCTTGCCCTATATCCAGTACATTACGTGTGGCTGCTATTGGCTCTGTGACAAACAGTTTATGCAAACTTCAATACAGTCTGCCTTTAAACCATTATAGGCCTGTAAATGGTGCTGTACTACCCCCTGCTGGCTGGCAAAATGAAAACTGCCTGCAAACAACTGGGTGTTTATATCTGATGGTTTGCTGTTTTTAGCAGAACTGTAAATGCACTCTAGAACCAAAATCAAAAATCTGCTTTAACACAGGCAAAATAGCCAGTTTGTTATTAAACTGAAGTGGTCCACTGTGTTTTCCAACTGTTTATTATGTTCCCTTCATGTAGTAGGAGAGTACTGTATTTTTCCCTCTTAACCTGTTTAAACTGAGTATGATTCTCGTTACTTAGTTTCTAATCCTATCACATTGTTTGTATAGGTCTTAATTTTAAAATACATTTTCTTTTCAGTGTTTTTACTAAGCTATGAATATAACTAGATTGTATTTGCTTGATGATACAATCTAGTTTCTGTCATTTCAGTGTCAGACTGCAGTTGAAGGTGAATTGAGTACCTTTATGTACTCATGTGTTTAACCTCATTGACTTCAGTCATGTGAAAGCTATTGAGGTCACAGTCAGTTTGGAAAGTCTTCAAACATATATGATACACCTGAAGATCTGAATTATTTTCAAGCTACTTGGGTAACGATAAAAGTAGCTCATAAACAGTGTTGTGATAAATTCCCAGGTAAAAAAAATTAGGCTTTATTTAATGACTGAACTCTAAAGGGGGGAGCAGTAGGGATTTGGGTAAATAGCTTAGCTATTAGATGGTGTAATCCAGGGGCATTGGGGTCATTAGACCTAACTCTGGATTATAATATTTTCACCATGACCTTAAATCCCATTATTTATCATGCACACATTTTTTTTTTCTTGGTTATTTTGTAGCTGGTATAATGACAGGTAATGAGGTGCTGATGAAAAGAGGGATTAGCTGTGAAAGAATGAAATGTTCTTTTCTCACAGTGACATCATGTACCTGAACTCGCTTTTGCTGCACTCAAAAACTGCTGTGAAAAAGTATTCAACCTCCTCCTCTTTTATTCTTGCAGTAGCTATAGTGCTTTCACATTGCATACACAATGTACCCATCTGCTTAAATGGGACTAAGATAAATGTTGTCGTCATTTCACTCTAATTAGACACATTTTAGAGAGAAATGTTTTACCATTTAACCATAACTACAATACAATTTATAAGAATACGACTTAGTCATCTATAAATCTAACCAAACTTCTCTAACACCAGATGTGGATGAAAGCCTAAGGACAAATGAGGCTTATTGTTCAAAGAAAAGCAATGAATGACTCAGCTGTAACCTTGTGACTTTTTAGGCAGTTTTTTGTCATATGTCATAATTATGCAAGCATTTCTCTCTATACCCTGCACTAAGAGGATGAAATGGGCATATTGTGAGTTTAATTAGTGAAAAGCACAGATTGGCTCTAGTGTTGGCCATTAGATGGCAGTGTGCCTCTTCTAATGGCCGGTGGGATGTAATGTAGAGCTTATAATGATACGCTGTCTCAATATGTAGCTTTCAAAGAAATTAAATGAAACCATAAGATTCTGACTTGCTGTTATGTCAGAATATTTTCTCTGTGTGTTTGTGTCTGCCATATTTAAACACACAAACACACACAAGACTCAGATTTCTTAGGTAGAAAACTGTTGTCAGAGTAAATGATATAAACATTAAACAAATTAAAGGTGTTTATGTTATGTGATACTAATATTGAGACTCATAATATTGTATAATGGACTGTAGGTTCAGGCTCAGAATGAATATCAATGAAGTCTACAGGATACCTGAGATTTTTCTGGCATTAAATGAGAAAATAATTGGTAATAAATTCAAATAATTTTTGTTATTAATTGCAAACATTTAATCATGGTGTAAATTAATATTTTTTCCAGCACCATTTAAAGGAGAAACAAACATTTGCACTTCTTGACTCCTGGCATTTTGCTATTTGTATTTCATTCTAATGTCCTACTTTATTGAAATTTATTTTTAAATTTATGTTTGTTTGTTTTTTTGTTGTTGTTTGTTTGTCTGTCCAGTTAGAATGGCATCAGATCTGATCTCAACAATTTTTTTGTGTCTACTATGTTCACTAACATCCCTGGTTCCTGGGTGGAGTGTGCATGAGGCACGACATGACATAAAAAGTATGTGGAAATTGGTAGAGCCAGTCAAATGATTAGAAATGATCCGTTATGTATATAACCCCAGTTTTCTGAAGTAGAGAAGTGCGATAAGTATAATAAATATTTCCTATATTTTAAGGTGTTGTCCTGAGCGGATTGACTGAAAAGGAGTGTCCACTCCCTTGATGTAATAATTACCTGCTGTATTCACACATGGTCTCACCTGAACATTACACAAATTTTGCATTAGGGGGCTCACTGGATAAAGTCTGTTTAATGTCCGAGTCAACTGAGTCACGTGCAGCTCACTAGGGTAAAGCATGGAGAAGTTCAGGATACCAGTACATATGTGAAAGCACCTTCAAATTGAATTCAGATTTGTAACCAGAAGAAGATGCTGCCTCATACAGGAAGAAGAGCCACTAGACTCTGTATGTTGTCTCAAAACATACAAGTCAGTCACAGAAGTGCTTATGATAGCTCTACTGTCGTCAGAGATTTAGGCCCAGTGATGGTGGAGTTGTCATTAGTTAATCCACTCACTGCTCTGTCCTCTACTCTTCACTCGTAGTTATGAGCGAGTGCACACACACAAATGAAAAGGTGGGGAAATGGGTCAGGGCTTGTAGCCTAGTTTCAGGGTTATTGATTTAATGAACTTCCTCTGACCCTGATAGCAGGTGTCATAAAGCTATTGATTATGCAATATTTCATAGTTAAATATGTAATTTTATTTCTAGTACCAGCATTGTAATTAAAAAAAAGTCATAAACAAGGATTTTTTTCCCTGCAGATACCAGAACAATTCATGAAATGGGTAGACAAAGACTGAGATGGGTGGTAAAATTGATGGGGCAGGAAAATCAATATGCTGGTCAATCAGTGACTGATAAATCCTGCCACACCCTGACCCTACAGGGAGAGGCAGGACTACAAATCACAGCAAACCTAATCATTGTGAATTTAATTATCAAAAGTAACGTTAAATAGTAAAACAATACATTTTGAACAGTTGCACAGCTGTATTATACAGATAGAAAATTGGAAATATTCTCTAGGGAACGTAAGGAAGAATATTGCAAGTACTTTTCCTCTGCAATAAATTATGGCAGTGAAAACCATAAAAGCTGTTGAATTTGGCACTAGTGAGTAGAGACTGTTGGCGTATTATTATTATTATTATTTTTTTTTTTTTACTAGCCTTGTCCTGTGTTTGGTGACACTTAAAGGGTAGATGTAAATACATGTGCTTAAAAAAGCCTGATCTAAAATAGACATTTATATGGATGACAGTTAATGTATGTTAAATCATATTTATTTGGACTTGTCAAGGGAGGTCAGTGGTTAGTGTGTATCCCATCCACTCGCTAATAGAAACACTGGACTCCTGCCTGACGCTCTTAATCCTGTTGGCCATAAGCATTTTTATATGTTGCAGTGCATCCACCCACTGCTTCTGCTGATTTGGCTGAGAGACCTGCTGAATGTGATGAAGGGAGGCTGTAATGTAGACTAGAGCATGAGAGAGAAATGACTCAGTCTTGTGGGTCAGTGGAGTAAAAAAGGAATAACAGCCTCCCACAAGCCAAAACAAATACATTTATTGAATCAGTGTGAGTAATGTCCCTCCCACATACTAAAAAATCAGAGATGGGCAGGTCACATAGAATTATTAACTGTTAGACTTAGAAAATAGAGGACATTTTCTAAGATGCAGTTTCATCAATTCTAACATCTTAAAACTGGCCCCACCCTAGAAGTAATTTGAACTGATTAAAAAGCTAGAGATGCTAACAGGCAATTTTTAAATGTTGGTATTGTGGTATTGTGTATTGTGTTTTTCTAAGTGCTTTAGATGACCTTTCAGCAATAGACTGGCGACCTGTTCAGGGTGTACCCTGCCTCTTGCCTGACAGCTGGGATCGTCTCGAGCCCCCAGCAACCCTAAACAGAATGAGCAGGATAATTGAAAGATGGATGTTACTATAACATTAACCTGGGCTATACAGTTTAAACCTTTTTTTGGTATTGTACTGTATATGTATGTTTTCTGAAGACATGCCTGAATTAATTTAAGAGCTTTTGTTTTGCCTGCCAAAGTGTGGATGCATAGAGCTGCTGATTCTGTGTTGACATTTTTATAGTGACACATCGCTCACCACTTTCTCTTCTCAGCCTTTTCTACCTTTATTGCTGCGGTTAGCATTATTTCTGTCCTGTTTTCTGGATTCAGAGCGCTGTGTGTTCTTTGGCTGCTAATCCTTTTAATGCCAGGTTTCACTCCACATTATTCAAACCTTCTGCTCACACACGCCCACCAGACACACTTATGTAACATGGATGTTTTGTGTGAATGCGAGAGGGGCAGAATTGGGACCTAGTGTCGAAGAGGTTACGTCTTCTGGCAGTGGCCACTCAAGTTATTAATCGAAAAGTGAAAATTTTCACATAGCAGTGTAGAAGAAGAAAAAAGGTGCAACACAATTTGGATACAAAAAAACAAGAAAACATGTTGTTAAATAGATATAGATGTTACAAAAATCTATATTTGCAATACTATACTGTGTTAAAGTAGAGATTATGTATGAGTAAATACCAGCGTCTAATCTTAAAGCAGTAGTGTGACAAGAGAAAGTGAGCAACACAATACTAGTGTACTGTTATAAGCTGGATGTTGTGATTTTTGGCAGTTGGTCATATATTTTCAACAGGAGCTAAGAGGAAGAGCTGTGTACTTTTATTGTGTATGTGATTAGAAAAGTGCACAGTTTCTGTTGTACAGTCTAATGGCAGTGGGCACAAACTTTGCTTTTTGGTAGAATTTCTCTGTGGCTGAATGAGTTGTCCATCTGTCACAGTTTATTATAGAGTGGGTGAGAGGTGGCTTGTCAAGAATTATCTGGTTCATCCTCCAGACTGTCTTGATCCAATCCAACAACAGATTTTGCCTTCCTGACCAGTTTGCTCACTGTGGTGAAGTTGGCAGTTTCCTGAGTTGAACAAAAGATCACAAGTGTAAACAGAAATGGTTCCAGTATGGCAGTCCCACCAGATTTTCACTCAGCAGTTGCGGCTAGGTGGTTGTGTTCGTATTGGAGAAGTCACAGGGCATGACTTTCGTGGGAATAGTCCCCGTGCATCAGAAAAGATCATGACATTAATGGCCTGGTGGTAACATTTGCATTAAGGATGTCAGTTGGCAGCATCCTCAGGTGCTGCATATGAAACCCTCATTTAACGTGATTTAGTTTTGAAAAGGTGTTCAAGGGGGTTTGCACAGGCTTTTGTGCGTTTGTAGCTACATGTTTGGCTATAGCCATATTATGATTTACACATTTTACCAATATATTTCTATGACACGATATGTTGGTAAAGTAGTCAGCTATGGCGTGAAGTGGGTGAGGCTCCTCCATCTTCTAGCCTACAGCTTGTAGATGGTAAAGATGCGCTTAATTAGTTAATCACAATTTTACACACATAATTAATTCATTCATTAATGCTGAGGCAGTGGATCCAGCCATTCTAGCTCTGTGTCTCTGGTGGACTCTCTCCCTCTTCCTCTCTCTCTCTCTCTGCCTCTCCCTTAGTGTGTGCTACTACAGAACGAGGACTAAGGACTTGCTGCTGTCAGCCCAAATACACCAATAGCACCCCTCTCTCTCTTACGTATGTAGGCCGAAATGGCCACTCATCATTCCTCCCTGCCTCACTGACTGACTCACTCAGTAGCTCTCTGTCATTCTCCATAGTGAGGGTGTGACTATGGAAAGCCATTGCCAGGACTTACTGGTAAAGTCTGTGTGTGCTCCACTATCAAACCACTGTTCAGCTAAAAGCCTTTACAATTCAGCAATTCAGTAGGCCTCTTTTTTTCATGACTGGGACTTTGTCATGACTGGTTTTTACTGACTTTTATATTTTACATTTCCCTTGAAAGGTAGCAAAGGAAAGTGAAATTCATCTTCCTTTACGCTAAATTGTTTCCAGAAAACAAAGTTAGCACTTTGCTTATCGTAATCAAAAGTATAAGTCTTTGCATAGAGCAAGCTGTTACAATGGGCCACACTTATTTCAGTCATGCACTCAATAAATTATCCTGTCATGCCGTTGGCCTCTGCCTTAGGGCAGTGAAACTCGTCAATGTAATTGATTATGATGTATGTTGTCGTCGTATGTTACGTAAATAGGATTTCCTTGCTCTATTTCCATGTCTTTATGCCAAAAAGCTTGAACAGTACGTTATCAGCAAAACTTTGGGATAGTTTAAACGAAGACCTAATAAAATGATGCACTGCTCTTTGAAAAACTGAAGTGGTTTAATGTTACCAGAGCAGCACAAGCATCTTAAAACAAAACGCCCTGGGGATCTATGAGCTCTAAATGATGATGCAGTAGTATATGTATATAGTACAGTGACTTTTGTCTGATGGTTGGTATCAGTGCTTGAGAGCAGCTGTGCTGTACATTAGTGTAAGGAACTATTTAAAGATGAACAAAATGTCCTGTCCGAGTAGGTATGATTATATTTAGGTTAATCGACTAATCAAAAATAACTTAACAAATAAAGTTGTTTCAACAGAAGAAATAATATTTAGATTAATCAATTAATCAAAAGTGAAGTAGTTCACAGCATCAATAGACATGAAGCTGAATCTATACAATTAGAGCACATTTCTGAATCTGCAGACATTTCTGCAACTTCTGCTTAAAATGAGGTAGCTAGACATTTGAAGTTTCATTCAGAGTGTATTTGCTTAGCGTAGCTGAAGAGTTGTAAGCAGGCAGCTACAGGACTGTATGACCCACCCAGAAGTCATGTGATACTGATTCACCCCAGCATGTCAACTCTGTTAGGACAAGTGAAATCCCCCGCATTGTGCTCTTCCTTTACCTGTTGTATCTTGGCCGGCCGTCTCTAAGCCGTTCGAGGCTCTGTTAGTGCATGTTGTGTTTTCTGTCTGCTGAGGCACTAAGCCATCTTAAGGTTGCCTTTCAATGAGAAATGACAAGATAAGACCCTGAAACATGGGTCTCTTGTCTGTCACGCAGAGCGCTGCCATTGAAAAACATTGAATGTATAAAAATAAAATCATGAATCATTTTTAAACTGCCAACTAAAGCAGAAAGTGAAAGTGTTACATCTGCTTTTGCAGTTTTGATGATAAAATGAAAAGTATGGCAAATCTGACCTTTCAGTGATTCTGATATACCTTTTATACATCAAGAAAATATGCTGTGTGGCTGTAGCTGGGTATGTTCAGTGCATTTAATTTCTGAGGCCTCATTTGTAGTTGAATAGAACTACACTATGCTAAGGATAATTGATGATAAGTGATGCTGAAGCAATGGATTAGAGTTGTATTGTACAGTATGTTAATGCCTCAGTCTATAGAGGGCAGAGGGCCTGTGGTGGAGGAGCAGAGAAATCACTGGGCCACATGTTAATTGCTGTTGATGGTTTATGTAACTCCCAGTATCACATGATCACACGTCACCACTCACCCAGCTACTGTCTGTACTCTGTAATTCCCTCTCTAGTCAGCCTTGCAAACACAAATGGATGGCATACATATATGTACACAGTCATCATAACCTGGCAAGCTTCCTTTTATTTCCTATGCAGCTCCATTTGTGACTGCATCACTAAGGTGGAACAAAAATCTTGTCATTTAAGGAGTGAAGGTTAATAGAAACCACTAAACAAAGAAGCTTGCGACACACTTTTACTTTGGAGTGTAAGAATTCCTGAAGACAGCTCCATGAGATTGCAGGGAGTACGCGTGCAAGGCCATGACGAAATGGCAATGAAGCTTTTATTCTGGGAGCTGGAGCAGCATCTCAAAAGGTAAAATAAAGACAGGGAGTGAGCTGCCTGAGCCACTCGCTACAATAGGCGCACGCAGATGGCTGTTTTGTTCTTTTTTTTATTCAGTCTTTCGTGGCTTCAGGGATAGTATTAGCAATGTAGGAAACCTTAAACAGATACTGATAGCTGGTTTACTGGATCCTAATCATATAATAGGTTCTGTTAAACTAATATCTATAGTAAATAACTGGGGTATATTAATGTATAGTAACAACAGACATGCTGAAACAAAGAAGCTGACATACATCTATGGTACAGCTATGTGCCACTTATGTATCCAGTCAGCTGTGAGGAAATAAAAACACAATGTATTTCTGATTATTTCACTGAAGTGCTTGTTGTGCTCTGTTCATATCTATTACATAATGAAATATTTTTCTTTAGTCTTGCAGCAGTATAGCACCATATGCACCCCACAGCCATTACTCTACAACACTGGTCCTAAAGGCACTCTGTCCTGCTTGTTTTTCATCAATCCTTGTCCTACCCACTGCTGATAAACCTGGATCAGGTGTGTACAGCCAGTTAGAAGCTGTAAGTGCAGAGATAGTTGGAAAACAAGCAGGGTTGAGAATTCACAAGTTAGTTTTGTTTACCTCAAAAACCTTTAAAAGAAAATGCTTAGAAATCTTAAAAAGTACATACAGGCTTGATACATGTTGGATTTTGAAACCAAAGGTGTGTTCAGGTGTGTTGGCTGACCTACATATAACACACTATGTTGTTATCAAAATAAGTCTCTAGTGTAAAATGTTAAGTACTAATAACACACCATTTTTGTGACTTAATCTTTAACATGCATGCACAGAACAAACACCACTGATGTAAACTAGACATGATATTTCAGTAGATGTTTTGTAATGTAATGATTACAAAAGAAAAGAGCATTATGTATGTTAGATGTTAAGCAAACCTTAACAGCATCATAAAACAATTTTCACCTACTTTATTCAGTGTTTAACTCAGATTTGTTCTTGACCTATCCAAGTGTGCTTTGTTGAGAATTGCCTAAATTTCCCTCTAGTGGGATGAAGTATAGCTCCCACCAAACTTGTGTGTGTGTTTGTGTGTGTGACCACATTAGATGTGAGCTTTATCTCTCTAGAGCTGCAGTTGTACTGGCTATTTGCGTCTGGTTAATTGGCTAAACCGTCTTCTAGACAAAAGAGAGACCGGAAGAGATAAGTGTGGCTTAGAGCCTCTTTATTAAGCTTTTTCGCTACTTGGTAAGTGCGGAAGTGTTTGACAAGGATCAGAGGTGAGAAAAAACTTGCCTCCAAAAAAAAACTCAGAGGCTATGTTTGAGTCTGTGTTCACAGTACTGGTCGCTTAATAAACCAGGTCTAACATGTGAATACCCAAATTAGCATTAGCTTATCATTTTAAAGGTGACTACTGGTGTTTAAATTTACTGGCTATTTACTTCTGGTGTTTTCCTGGTTAATATTTGTAACATAGTCTGCCTCACATTCCCATCTGAAGCTGCAAAATAGAGAATTAGAAGTTTCTAAATTCTCCTTCAGGCCCCTGATACACCATGTCCACAATGTGTGTCTTTGTGCTTGGCTCCACACCTGAGCTTAACTTTGTAGCATAAACCAGTGACTTTTTGTCAATAGTTCAATTATCTTCTAGATCTCTAAATTGGTGGGTCCTTTCTTAATTGTTAATTTTGTGACAAAGGAAAAAGGAAAGACTTGACTTTATGCTGTAGTGTGGTTAGTGTGGGTGTGGACAGAGGTGAAAGTGTCACGAACTTGTTCACATGGTTTTGATGATTTTGGGTGGGTGGGTTGTACATGGGTGGGAGTGGCTTTTCAGACTGTGTAGGGAGGTGTGTGTGTGTGTGTGTGTGTGTAAACGAGACAGGTGGTCTCATTTTGGGGAATTTCTGTATGAGTAGTTGTTTAGGTGCATATTTGACTTTTGAACACAAAAACACTCCCCCTGAAAAACGTTGAGAAAGCTGCTTGGTTGTGTTGTAATACTGGTTGAGTCAGATTGACCTTGCTGATCCATGAAGACATAAAAATGATCTACGGTATGGTAGCTCTCAACCTGACGTCCTAGCCCTTATGTTTAAATCAGATTGCCAAATATGTCTCCAGGACAAATTACTTGATTTCAGTGCTAAAGTTATGTCTCTGCCATGTTTTATTGACTATTTTGAATCCATTAACACTACTGATTTCATCTTGACAGGGTTGATCAGCAAGTTGAGTCCATAGATATATGTATCTTGTTAGTACATTCTGGGCTTTTTTACTGACAAATATGTCTTCCAGTAGATCCAGTTCATTTTTACACTTTGTGCTCACAGCTCTGCAGGGCCACATGGGGGCATCGTATGTACATGCACGCTATCACTTCATTGCTTATCCAAAACACTTGATTCAACACCTGCCCTGTCTACTTCCACCTGATAAGACAGGTACTGCTAGTTGTTGTGTGGACATAGTGGTGTGACAGTAGATTATATGGATCATGTTTCAGTATGATAACTGTTTCTGGTGGTGTTTGGTGAACCATGGACATTTTTTCGCTGAAGTTCATGGGGGAATAATGACTGTATGGTCATCAGCACTGAAATGACTACATCAGCATCATTTTATAAGCAGGGCATTTCCCTGTAAGGTTCCCCCTCGGATGAAAAGCTTTCATGGTGGTAGATGTCGGTGTTAATTCCAGCACTAGCGACTAAGACATGAACACTAACAGGAGCTGGTGGTGTGTCTGCTACATTTTGCGTTTGCTGCCTGTTTTTCAGCACCATAGCTCTTTCTTCTTCTCTTCCCAGCCGGTTTTCCCCGGTTTCATCCACCTCCTCTCCGTTCCCAGAATATTTTATGTAAAAAAACGTGTCAGCTGAGCTGCAGGTGGGGCGTTCCTGAATAAATTATTAAAATAGCCCGCGTCTCCACCAATCAGCAGCCGACATGCCTCTTCGTCGCCGGATAAATTATGCGGATTTGTCCCGAGCTGCAGATTTTTGTGTAACGCCGAGATGAGCTGACCTTGGCTGGTGTTTGTACCGCTGCCGTTAGTGCACGAGCGTTACCGGACCCAGAACAGAGCAGCGCGTGTGAATGTGTGTCGCGGAGCTCGCGGAGGTCTAGTGTGCGCACGGGGCTGTTGGTTAACGGACTGTGGACCGCGAACAACATGAATACGCCGTGCTACACCGTGGCTATGGATCTGGGCGTCTGCCAGCTGAGAAATTTCTCCATATCGTTTCTGTCGTCGTTACTGAGCGCAGAGAGCTCACACGTCAAACTCGACAATAGGTAAATATAGTGTTAGTCGGGCTGCTCGGTGTTCACCTGCAGCTCGTCACAGCAGGGTGACGAGCTCAGCCAGTGGATGCTACAGTGTCAGTGCACCCACAGGGACTACACTGCTGTAAACGCCGTCTAGGAAATGCAACGAGGAATAGCCCCACAATGAAACGACACTGTTGATTTTATAGAAAGGTCCAGATGCTTCCTGTAATGACCGACATTTTCTATAAAGGGAAGAGGGGCTGCTTTCCGTAGCCTGCGGCTCTCCATCTTTCGGTTTGGCTACAGCCTTGAGATGTCTCACTGATTTCTCTTTCTTTTTCTGTTGCAGTTCGTCAGGAGCCAGCGTTGTGGCCATAGACAACAAGATTGAGCAAGCGATGGTGAGTGTTCATCGTGTTTCTTTGTACACAGTGAAAAATGTTGACTTCTGGGGCTTTTAATCCAAATATAATCTGCATGTTTCGTGTTACAGCAGTTTAGATTTTTTAAATATAAGGATTCGCTGTAAACATGCAGGAACAACTTGGGGGCCTGATTGTGATGAAGTAGTAAAACAGCACCGCTGTCTGGGGCATACTACTGTTTATCCGCCTACTATATTTAAAATAAATAAACATATTGTTAATAGTGTTCTAGGTGTTGTTTTGCAATATTAAGTATAATACAGAACATTATGCAAGTTGCGATGTCACAAAAGTATTGTTTAACCATGTTTCTTAACGTGGAAGTACAAAACATTGGACACGACATGAAACCAGCCGCTGTACACAGCTTAAAAAGACAAATGTTTTACTTAAAATTTTATGGTGCAACAATCGTGTAAACTCACTTGTGGTCATAATAGAATCAGGTCTCGGAGTTCACGACGTTGTTCCCAGAAGTGATTTTTATTTTCTGTTTCACTCTGCCTGTGTTGTCGCCGCTGTCAGCCCTGTTGCTAGGCAAACTGCACGGCTCGCACGCCTTGTTATAAAGATCGCGGCTTCTGATTGGCTGAGGCGTTACTGTGGGCAGGGTTAATGACGTAGCACCCTGGGAATATTCTCAGTCTCCCATTATCACTTAGTTATTATATTAAAACACATCACATTTTATGTAATATGGCAACACATTATGCTTGTAATAGTTTAGCATAACCAACATTTTGTTAACTTTTCATTGATTTGTTAGGCATCACATTGAATCAAATCATTTATTCCAGTATTGGCAGCCTGTTGACCCTTAATATTATATGTAAAGTGGTCTGTATTAATAGTCTTCTTCTAAGGGTTAGGTTGACATTCAATGATGAACATCAAGAACAATCCCAGATCTAAAAAATGGGCTGTAGATTTAAGTAGAGTACAGAACTTTAGATTGTTTAGATATCTTTTATTGATGTGGTGTTTCTGAGGGATTCTAGTCTTAAACACATGTCTCTCTGTCTCAGGACCTGGTGAAGAGTCACTTGATGTATGCTGTTCGTGAGGAGGTGGAGGTCCTGAAGGAGCAGATCAAGGAGCTGATCGAGCGCAACTCCCAGTTGGAGCAGGAAAACAACCTGCTAAAGACACTGGCTAGCCCAGAGCAGATGGCCCAGTTCCAGGCCCAGGTTCAAACTGGCTCCCCGCCTGCTCCTTCGGCCGGTGCCACATCGGGACCCTCAAGCACTGCAACCCTTGCCCAGCCCACTTCGCACAGCTCTGGTCCCCTGGCATAGCCTGGTCTGCTCAGACTGACCGACTGACAGTTTTTGAGTTCTGCTACAGCTGCAGAGCCAGACCTTGCCTTCTAAAGCAGGAGTTTACGCTATTAAGACAAGAATTTGCACATATTTATCTCTCAGAAGGATGCAGCCAGCAGGATGAGCAGCGCTGTGCTCTTCAGTCAAGTGGAGGGTGACAATCTTGAGATGCTGTATGGGGTGGTCGATTCCAGAAGAGGATGAATTATAGAACATTTGCCAAATAACCCTGGGACATATCAACTAGAATGTTTTACCAAGAAGAAACGAAACAGCTTTTCATTGGTGACATTATACTAACTA